>JAGYYN010000819.1:0-16805 GCA_021441665.1 Euplotes cf. woodruffi 2 WChen-2021 | reverse complement strand
TATTACCTGATCACTAAATGTGCAGCTGTTAACATGTACAAAAGAGGAAATCTGTACGAGTTCCTTGCTGCTTTTGCAGAAGCTGAATCATCATTCTTGTTCTCAATCAATCACTTTAATATGGACAGACTTGTCGAATCGTTTGTCGAGTATATAGTCATCTATTACCCTGACAACAAAGTCAACACCATATTAAATATTTTGAGGGAACAAAAAGAATGAAGTATCGAATTTCTGCAACTGCAACAAAAGAATCTCAAAAACAGAGGGCAGACCACCAGAAAAGCTGTTAAAAGCTGGGCTAACAACTCGGAAATCTTCAGAAAGTTACTCGAAAAAGCTCTGGAAATAGCAAAAGAACCAGAATTTAGTAAATCAGAAAACATTAAGCATTTGTGCAAGACGATTCATTTTATAATTGAATAAGTTAAAAGTTGCTGTATCTTGTTCCACTTTGGTAGAAATTCAATGTTCCTCCAAATATTTATAATTACTCAAATTAAATTATTAGCAATATTGAACTTGTATTTTAATTTCGCGCCAATTTGCGTCAAAATCAAAATTGACCTAAAAGCGTATAATATTATAGCTAATAAAAATGTCGAATAGTTCAAACGGCAGTGATTCAGGAATGGACGAAAAGAACAGTGATAGCCAACCTTTCGGTGAAGAAGACGACGAAGAACAGCAGGACCTCAACAACGAAGAAGAAAAAGAAGGAGACACCGTCGAACAGCACAAAGCCACCATCGCGGACTACCAAGACAAACTGAAGCAGATCGACGAACTTATCGAGGCTGACAAAAACGACTCGAAGAAGGTAGCAGAGCTTGAGATCCTGAAAAAGGAGATCAAAGACGCTATCTCGTACTCTATGGACTTGATTAAGCTGAAGGAAACGGACCAAGGCAAGATTAAGGTCTCTAATCGCCTCCTCACTGAACGAGATAAAGGAAAGGTATGTGAAGGGTTTTTTGAAACTGAAAAACAATGGTTCGCTGGATCCATTATTAACGTTAACGTAGAACAACAAACTGCTGAAGTTGATTGGATTGGGTATACGGGCAAGGCCACCCTACCGGCCAAATTTATTAAGGTAGCTAAACACCCGGACCCCAGCCAAATCGCAGAAGGATATTTCTGCGAGGCCCTTTACACCCTTGACGGATGATGGTATCAATGTATGGTAGAAAGAGTTGTTGAAGACGGATATGTCGTAAAGTTTAAGAAATATAGCAACAAAGAAACAGTCCCTCTCGAATACTTAAGGCTCAGACCAGAAGATATTAAGAAAAATAAAGATAAAGAAAAAGAAGGACTCGAAAACTTCGTTAAACCTGAAAAACTTAAATGGAAACCGACTGACACTGAAGAACAGAAGCAATCGAAGAAAAAGAAGCTCAAAGCTCTTAAGCTGAACCACAAAAGGAAGATCGCGGAGAAATAACAACAAAGACAAGCAAGAAAATTGGCTTACTTTTCAGCATAAAGCTTCGAGAACGAAAAGAGGCCACTATCAGGCAGTTACTGTCAACAAGGAATCTATTTTTAAGACTCCAGATACTATTGAAGGTAAGGTTGGAGTCGTTAGAAGCGGAATGGGAATGAGCTCAGAGTACCATAAGAGAAAGCATCAAGACTATGGCGGAGATATTGCAACTCCAAAAGATGACTATAGAGAATCAAAAAGAAGAAAATATTCCTAATCTCAAGTTACTTTCAGTATATTCAAAATAATACGTATTTTAAATATTGGGTTGCTTATAAATACTGGTTTTAAACAGCATTACTGATAATATTAAAATATAAAATTATATCAAAATTTTAGCATATATTATTTTTTATCAAAATATTTTTTTAGAAATACAAATTCATTTTTACATAATTTTGAAAATATTAATAATTGCAACAATTAAAATTAAACTATTATTGTTTTGATTAAATGTTCTACATTGTAAAAAATGAGTATTTATCTCAAATTAGCCACAATTTGCTAATCAGTATAAAAATCAGTTGCAGAAGGCCAGCTGGAATATAAATAATAAATATGAAAGCAAGTATCAACTCTGAGGATTTCGCAATTGAAGGCAAGCCAGTGCAAAAGTACTCCCAGAAGATATTCGATACTTCTCTGCAGCTTCCGAAGATCGAAGGCGGCCAGGGTCAGAATAAATAGAGAAGATGACTACGGCATAGATTCGTCGTTTTTGAATCAGTCTTTTGAAAAATCAAAAATAGGCAAGTCTGTCATTCACAGAGACCAAACTGAAGATACGAGGGAGGTTGATTATACAAATATGTACGTCCAGTCGTTTAACATCATTGACATCAACAACTCGATGGACTACAGCATGGATACAGAGACTGGGTAGGCTGCTTGTTTTTATTTGAAATTATATATCATTACATTTTGACTTTAATAAAAATTAATCAAATAGAGCTCCAAATAAGAAAATTACGACATTTGCTCAAAAAATACCAAATTTAGGAAAAAGCTCAGTCATCGCAAAGGAGCAGTCGAGATATTCAGCTCATAACTTATTCCACCACGACATGACGCTGTCTCTGGATGAAAGGATGAAGTACCGAGAGGATACAATGAAGATCTTAGATGAGATCAAAAAGGACAAGAACTATAATTTGCTTGAGAACCCTCCGAGCTACAGTATCCTTGAATCAAAGAGTCCAATTGAAGAAGAAAATCACAGCCATTCGAAGAATAAAAACAATATCAAGAGTCCATTTAGAAAGCAGCAAAAGCTAGCCCAAGCGCATTCGACTCAGAATGTCAGAGCCAAGCCTCATACAATCGAAGTGGTCACTCCTCCAGACTATTGAGAAAACAGAAGTAAGCTTAGATATTTGATTTGTAGAGAAATTGCCAGAGATCAAAGCTTATTTAAAATCCAACATAGCGTCGATTCCATCTAAGTAAGAGTCGCTAATAATTGTTAAAGGAGGAGTTCAAATTTAAAGCAGTATTTGACTGAAAAACTGAAGCTTAACAGTAACCTACGAGAGACAAGTAACAGCCAACTCCAAGAGTATGCTTTGACTAATAAACTTAATAACTATTACAAATTTAGTATTCACGTGATCTAATGCATTTAGGTACATCAACTTGCAGAGCGAGAACAACAAAAGAGCCAAGAGCATTCACAACCACCTCTATAAGATACAAAAAGAAGCGATTAATAACAGGACAAGTGTAAATCTTTACATCAGAGATGGAAAAGGAGTCCCTCCAAGGATCAGGAACTCGATACGACCTAACTATCCTTCAGGCACGAAGACTATCGATCACGATGAGTATGAAGGCGGCAAAGCAGACCAAATGAACTTCAAGAGCAAGTCAACACATTCGCTCGGCAAGCATCAAAGGAATTCTGGGTATATTTAGTTTTGTAATACTATAGATCACGAGAGACCCAGCATAAAGCAGCGACTCTCAACAACCGATACAAAAAGAAGGAAGCAAAAGCAAAGTGAGTTAAGAATCCAAAGCTCGACGAAAACGGGGAAGAAATCATCTTCAGGGGCCGGTACAAGATTGATACTAACCACTGGCTGAAAGTTCTCGGTCTTAAAGAAGACAAAATAACTGCTGCTGAAAAGAAAAAGATATAGAGTTCCTTAAGTTCCTCGGGTCGCTAAGCGAGCATGAAGCACGGGCTTACTGGGAGGAAAAAGCAAAAGAAGTCGAACAGCAGTATAAAATGGAAAATTTAGAGAAATTAACCGAGAACTATAAAATCATTTCTTCAACTTGGAGAAATACAAGAGTGCCGGATAAACTACTATACTTCGCAATGATCGATAAAGAACAAGAGAAGATTCTTCACTTAAAGCATTAATCAATTCAATTAATTATGCAATAATCATTTATAAATCTCGCAGTATTTTAGTTCTCAAATTTAATAAAAATAATTAGAACAAATATGAGCTCAACTGGGTCGGTTGATAGCAATCAAGCCAGAGGAAAGAAAAGTGCAATCGGAAAGTCTAGCTTTAAAAAGGCAAGTACTTCAAGAAAGAGCAATAAGTCAGTCAAATTTGAGGAGAATCAAGACAGCGTGTCAGAATCAGACTCAAATCATGGTATTCCCAATTTGAAAGCTGCAAATGGTAAGCAAGGATTAAATATGCCATATGTTGCCTGATTATTAGCTGTATTAATTTAGTATTAAAGGACTGGTGAATACTTAGCAAGTATAAAAAATAATATTTTGTAAAATGAAGCAAATATCAATCAGTTATAGTTTTAATAACTTAAATAGGTCCATCATTAAAGAAAAATTTCTCTCTTCCGGAGATAAAAGGATCATTGAAAAACGAAAGTCTTAGTATTCCATCAGGATATCCATCAAAAAGAATGGTTCCATCGGGATCTGACCAAAATATAATCCAGAAGAAAGGAAAGGGCAAAAACTCAATTGTGGGTAGTATTAAGGAACGCATCCAGAACGCTATTAAGCAGTCGCAGAATGACAGGTACAACCGAGATGCATTGGATGATCTTGGGGAAATGGAGTTTAAAATCGCTCAGTCTAATGTCAAAGATAATCAAATTCCTATGCGTGCACCCTCTGAAGACAGTGAAGACTTGCAAAGAGGCGATATCAATTTAAAACCGCATATTAAAGACTCCCTCAGCGAACTTGGAGGAGACTACCGTGTAAATATAAAAGATATTCAACGTAAACCAGTTCCAAAAGTACTTACAGATGAAGAGAAGTTCTCAATGGACTACTTGATTGTCGAAAAGAAAGACAGAAAGAAACGCACTGGCTGGAATTTACAAAGCCTTCCTGCTTTTGATAAATCTTCAAAATTTCACCTTGATAACACAAAATACGAGCAGCCTATACTAAGCGCAAGAAATGCAGATGTCATTGAGACAGAAAGAGTGAAACTTCCTGACCCGACAATACAAGGAATTGATTTATTACATAAGCTCGAAGATCAGGATAAATAAAGAGGTTGAGGAGATAAAAAGTAAAACTCAGTATTTACCGACAACTTTGCTTCCTTTAGATCAAAAACTAATTATCCCTGACTACGATACTTTGAATAAGCTTAAAAAGGTTCAAGATCAGCTATCAAGTGAAGGAATGAGCAAAAGAATCTATGAAGACATCGACGACTTCAAGGATCTTCGAGAAGAAAGAGCCTTAAGAAACTCAATGACCTATGGAGAAGCCAAAAAGATCAGAGAAGGGTTTGTAAAGGGAGTCACGCTTAAATAAACCTAATATTGTGTCTGAATTCATGAAGGTATTTTCAATGGAAAGTAAATAAATTATCTGATCTAATTGCTGAAGACCAAAAACTATCCGATGATCAAAATACTAAGTAAAATGAGTAGTACTACATCAACATCAAAAATTAAGCAATTTACTGATACTCTTGTCTCACAATCGTCGCTTATGCAGAAATTGTTAAAGCAAAAGGGAAAATCGAAAGGAAACAATATTTTTCGAAATCAATTAGCTAAGAAATTCGATAAATTATTCCAATACGACGAGAAGAAAGAAAACAGTCACAAGAATAAAACTTATAAATTGCGTCATGGTCCAAAGTTATACGTGAACAAGCCTCATGTAGTTCAAAATAAAAATGAGTTCATGATTTACAAGTACGATCTCGAGGAAAAGACATACACGCAGCACGATACGTCTCAGCTTAAATAACATCCAGTATCTATTTCCGAGTTTTTGAGATCTACTCAACGGCAGTATCTTTATATCAGGAGGGTTAACAGAAGCAGAAGACATCAACCCGGTTGGCAACTCTTACATGATCGAAGGATACCAGTCAAAAGTAACTCATGCCGAGTCTATGATCACTCCGAGGTACAAGCACGAACTCGTATTCTGTAATAAATGAGTCTATGCAATCGGAGGGTTCACTAAAAACAGAGTCATCACCAAAAACGTTGAAAAATACGACTTTTACTTAGGCGAGTGGGAACGACTCCCTCAAATGTTCTATGAAAGAGCTGATTTCACTGCTGTCGCAAGCCAAAGCTCGAAAAGTATTTATGTCTTCGGTGGATGAGTGTCTGATGAAAATAACCTCATGATTGAAAAGTTCGATTGTCGATCTGAGGTCTGGGTTGCTCTTGATGTCGAGCTAAAGTTTAAAATCAATAAGTATCACCATTTGTGAACGATTAAAGAAGGACTGCCAATACCAGAAGAACAAATTGATAAAGATACCAAAGAGACAAAGGCAAAGGTAAACAAGTCAAATCCGAAGGTAAATGAAAGTGCTGATAATATCAATCCTTTTCAACTTCTTAATGAAAACGATCGAGATGATAAAAGTGCATATTCCGAACGCATCCCGCCTATGTCTGCTGCTATCAATCCGCAAGATAATAGTTCTTTGAATCCAGCTGAACTGTTATACGAAAAAGCGCTAAATTTAATACGAGCAAATAAAAACGATACAGAAAATGAAAAACCAAAAGAAGAAAATAAAAAGAAAAGAGTAATCGTCCTTGAAAAATCAGGCAAGTCCAAATCAGAGTTCAAAACCCAGCTTTCAAAACTTGGTGAGACCGAGTTTGAATTTAACAAAGACGATGAAAACACTGGGATCGAAATTCTCGATTTGCATCGCAAGATTGTTAAAGAAGTATCAAAAGTTAAATTTGACGAAGGGATTCTTATTATCGAGCACATTCCTAAAAATGACGTTTTTGGAATCCACTTGTTATCGTTAAAAGGTAAACTGATTTGCCTTAAATTTATATTCTTAAATTAACTAAAATAAGCTGTTACATATTTTGTGCTAACTTAGCTCACAATATAGACGGAAAGTACAAAACAATAAATATGGATGTAATTGGCGTAACTACATCTGGAGAGCAAGCAGAGCCGAATAAAGGCGGCACAATATATAGAGTTTTTATTTACAATCAAAAAATGTATCTGTTTCGGAAGCAAGCGGTTGATGTTGCGCAGGTCTTCGACATTCAAAATATTGACTCAGCCAGTCAGCCCAGTAAAAATATACAAGCTGATAAAGTAACCTTCAGCTTAACAGTAAGCCGCTTGGTAATCTTGATTAGGAAGCTGCTGTCATACCAGAAGAAGAGGACAGCGGAAGGCCAGACTACGAACCTATTATGGGCGACAAGGAACTCGGATATCTTGAACGAATGCAACAGGAAAGCTTCCTTGATCGAACTCAAAATTTCGATAACGCAAATAATGAAAAACAAGGGGAAATCATCGATTTAAGAGCAAAATCTAAGCCTACATTAGAAGGTGAAGAAGACAATGCGCCTCAAGGTCGAAAATTAGACTTCTCAATGAAGAACTCAGCCAAGTCAAATGAGGCGAAGAAGATACAGAAGATAAAGTCAGATCAAAACAAGCCGAATCTCGCATCGTTTTCACTTCGAAGCCATTTAAAAATCTTGAACAATAAGAAAAAGAGTGCTTTAAAGTCAAGTAAGATAAAGACGTCTCCTGCAGTTGAGAACCAGGCTGCAGTCCAAGAGCCTGTGATTAAGATTGAAAAGCTTGACGACAAAGTGTCAAGTCCGACATCAAGTAAGAGTAACTTGCAAAAGTCAGCAAAGAAGAAAGTTCGGTTCCAAGAATCCGCAGAATAATTCAATAATATATAATCTGTATTTCAGCTGACTGTCAATTTAATAATTTATATAATATGGAGAGAGCGAGAAGCCTTAAGAAGATCCTTCACAAAGAACTGAGCAAGAGAAGAATTTACTTCAAGGAGGAGTGCAAGTTCAAAGACGACCTCAAGCACATAATGAATGCTCGCAAATAATGACGTGTTGTACAAATTCATCGAAAGCGATAGGTATATCGACTGTGTGGATTTCAAGTAAACTACAGCAACAAGCCAGAGAGATTAATATTCCCATAGTCAAGACTAATCTTCAATTGGCTCATCAAGTCAAGTGTATTTCTGACAAGAGTCAGCAGCACAGAATTAAAGATAAAGGTGAGGTTTTAAGGGTTGCGGTATCACGAAAAAACAAATATTTGAATAAAGCAAAAACAAGCTGTAAAATAAAATTTTAAAATTACTCAAATTTAGAAAACTAATATTTGATATAATAATGAGGATTTGGATGTAATTAAGCAAGAATTTTAGAAAAAGTATTGTCAGATGGGGATTGGAATGATATTGAAGAAAAAATTTATTTGTGAGATATATTGTTGAAAATTTGGAACATGAATCAAAAAATATAGCAAGTATTATAAAACAAAATCTGCTAGTTGATCAAAAAGATAAATATCGTATAAATTAATATTGTATTAAAACAAAAAAATACAAATAATTAATTAGCTGTTATATAACTTTTTTTTAAGTGATAGCAGTTTTTAAAAATCAAAATTAAAAATTATAAATCATCTAAAATACACTAATTCTATATAGATAAAAATTACTTTTATTAAATTCAATTTACATAAATATAGATAAAACAAGCACGGTTCAATACGTAGAGACCTTAATGGATAGAAAAACTAATCCACATAAATACCAAAATTATTCAGTTAAAAGCTGAATCAAAAAGTAAGCTTATTTTGCAAATTATTACCAGATATGTAATTAATTAACAAACAAGTTGTATTTAGTCTTTTTATCAATCGATGAAACAACAAATTTATTCTGAATAGAATTCTAAAAACTGTATCAGAGCATAATGAAAAGAGAAGGTACTACAACCCTCCTTCACCTTTAACACCAATCGTGACAACAAGTGAAGTCAACAAAATAAGTAAAATTAGTACAAAAGCAAAGCAGTGATTTCCAGTTCTGGATAAGCCCTGTTCTTCAGCTTCAAACGCGATGAGTCAAAATTCTGATGGAAAATACAGTAAGCTCAGGATCAACAGTCGGTACCTAACGCCTCGAGTAAATACTGGCTGACAGTATAAAGCTTTAAACTCAAGCAGGAGCATATCGCAGTGATCTAATAAACGACAGCTGTACTCGCAGAAGGATATAAACAAGTTCAGAAGAGTGCAGCTGACGACCCCTCAAACACATCGAAAATTGAGCTCGACAACGTGAAGTTTCGCTGAAATTAACCAGAAGCTTAAGAATCTAAACCAAAGCATCAGTAAGTCTTCTTCGGTTATATGATTTACCTCGAAGTAGCTAATTTTATACTAGACAACTCGATGTCTCAAGTTATCAAGTTCGCGCCCAAAGGAGCTAGGCAATTGAACAACCCAACGCAATCGAAGTTCAGCACAAGTGATAACTCACCTGCTGTTAAACGTGCGCTGTTCCAGCGGCAGACAACAGTGGTTGATGTGCTGCACAACATCAACGAGCGGTATAGTCTGAATCACTTGCCCGAAGAGACGAGAAACAAATTGCTGAGTATATACAAGGTAAAAAGTTGATTTGATTGAATAGAAAAATGACGGAAAGACGAGGAACGGGTTCAGCAAGAACTTCAAAACCGCTATGAATAAAGTCTTATCGTCGAATGGAAACCAACAGTATGTGGATATATTCGGTCTTAACGATGTCGAGGCGATTAAATGTAAGCTCCCTAAGCTCACCACAGTCTTAATTCCTTCTGTGATAATCTCGCCTTTCGCTATTGTGAATGTATAGGTCTCAACCACTGTTTATCAGCAACTTCACGAAACGATTTCATAGATGAAGGTGAGAAAAACAGAGAGAAGGCACGAGCTTTTCTTAGGTAATTCTTCGATAGTTATTATAGCATAAAGTAATCAGCCGTTTGAGCTCACTCTTTTATAGATTCAAACGAAGGCTTGGAATTTTAGGGGCTCAATTGGCGATAAGACACGAATTAATTATTATAATTTTAGTCATCAACAAAGATAAAAGTAATATTTATATTTGCATTTGCATCATTTTTATTTTTAAATTGATTATATTTAATTTTGAATGAATCTAGAAGAACCAGATGAACCAAAAGGACAAAAAAGCTGTTAATCTATTATAAGTTTATTGCCATTTCAATAACGGCATAGAAATATTTATAATTAGTATTTGGTTTTATACTATTCTGCAAATCTTATGATGCTTATATAAGTTAAGATTATTTTTAAATCAAATAAAATTATAATTTAAAATAACGATTGAGTAAAACAAATTTAAATTTTGTATTCAAATATAACAAATTCACATATTGCATAAAGATTGTAATTTACTGACATTTTAAAGTAATTACTTTCTTCTTTGAGTAAAGCTCGGATTAGATTTTATATCAATACCAAGAGTCGATCCTGTTCCAAACCCTCCAAACGTGCTCGGCTTCGGTTGTCCAAAAGCTGAGGTTGTTCCTCCTCCAAAGAAGCCTGAAGTTTTCATTGCTGGATGTTGAGGTTGTGAGTTGTCAAATATATCTATATTAAAATGATAAGCAACTGTTCTCAACAACAATCTGAAACCATCAGTTAACTTTACGAAAATATCACCATTATCATCGTCTGCCATGTCATTATCATCAACTTTATTTCCTCGATTTGCAAGGAACATATTCTGCGAAGGCTGGGCTGTTCCAAATACACTTTTGAATCCTAAAAATTATATAAGCAAAGGTTAAAATAAAAAGATATACCTGATGAAGCATCATGCGTGGCGCTGCCAAACTTCCGCTCGATTTTTATATCGTTGTCGCTGTGCATTTCAGCTTTGCTCTGATTGATGCCAAGAGACGACTTGCCGAAGACTGCAGCTGATAAACCTGGTTTTGATAGCGGCTCCTCCTTCGGCTTCGAAAATATCGTCACCGTTGGTTTTGCACCTCCACTCGATTGGAATAAGTTTTTCTGCTGGAAAGGATTCGCGACTTTTGGTTTTTCCTCAACAGGAGCAGCTTGCTCCAACTGAGGCTTCGTTTTGGTTGGAATTTCTAGTTTCTGAGCTGAGCGCTGGGCTTCTTGTTTTTGCTCGGCTAACTTTTTCTGTGCGTTTTCTTCATCGAATTTCTTAGCCATTTCTAAGGGGTTCATACCGTAGAAAGTTTTAGAAGCTAATAAATCAACCGGTTTGTCTAATAGTTTTTTAGTGCCGACTGGAGATTCTTTTGCCTTTGCTTGCTCCATCATCATTTGCTTGTATGGAGAAATACTTGCAGATGTAATTGTGGATGTTCACTCTTGTTTTATCTAAAACGTAAATATTTATAAACATTCACAAAAATGATATTATATCAGTATTACCTTTTTAGGTGCAGCTGGCTCAGGTCTAGCTTCAGTTTCTTTTGGTTTACTTGGCTTACTAAAAATTGAGTCTGATAAGCCTTGCGGCTTCATCATTACGCTTTTGTGTTTTGCAAAAGCATTTATTTTTGGTAATGGTGGAGTTGTTTTTTCACCCAAAAAGTCGTCCAATTCATCGAGAATATTAGAACCTAGCTTTAAATTTTCTGGTACTGAGGTTTTTGTCTTTTTAAGCGAGTAATTATCTAAAGATTCTGTATTGTTTATCTTATCTAGTCGTTCATTTGAGTGCTTTGATGAAATTTCATCTTCATCACCAAATGAAAGATTCAGCTCTTTTTTAAAACTAATTTTCTTATTGATATTTGCTGTCTTAGATTCTTTCGGTGTGATTTGTCCGTCTTCTTTTGCACTTTGATGCTTCAAAATTGATCCAACCGGCTTTTTAATCGACTCTGGCTGCTTTAGCACTTTGGCTTCTTCTTGTTCAGCTCTACCTTCAATGTACTGAATGCACTTTGTAGCTGGAAGTTTAACTTGTGTAAGTTCAGCATCGCCTGTTTGATTTAAAATTCCTTCAAATTCGGTCTGAAGATACAAGCCGTTGTGAACTTCAAAAAGTCCTTTTGACTCAAACTTGCTTCGCAAATCGACTATTTGTTCTCTTTTATTTTCATGTGTTCTGATCTTCTGTCCTTGGTTTATCTATACAAATAAATATATAATTGCCAAAAAATTAAATTTAAAAATCTTAAAAGCACAACATACTGTTTCTTGTGCTTGATAGTCATTATAGAATGAATTGATTTCATATGTAAAATCAAACTTGTTCTTTGCTTTATCACTATAACTGGATTGTTGTTTTATCTTTGGAACAATACTTCCCATGCACCTGAATCTTCGTAGGTTGTTATTTAAGCAGTCAAGGCTTTCGTCAACTCTTTGCATTAAATAAGCGTCTTCTTCGATAAGGCTTTGTATATGCGCTTCACATACTTTTATCACCTTTTGTTGTTCATTTATCTTCTGTCGTTGAATCGAATTCTGTGCGATTTTTTTGTCAGAGGAGTCTTGTGTATTACTAGAAATCTTGCTAAGCAGATCACTTCTTCTGTACATCGAGAAAAGCGGGTCGTCGATGCCACCTTTAAACTTGACAGTTCGTCACTTCTTAACATCTTCATTTAATCAAGATGAAACCTCAGAGTAGTTGTTGACGATGCCAATGAATCGATTGGATTTATCAATAATGCGAGTTGCTTTCTTTTCGACCTTCGGGACGTCTCGAATAAATAAGTCGTTTAGGCCAAGCTGAGAGCTGATGCTTTTAAATAAAAGAATTTCAGACTGCTGCGCAGTGCTCCAGTAATTCTGCACTTTTTCTTTTGTTACATACTGATCTCTGAGTCTCTGCATGAACTCAGATATTTCAAGCTTAACTTTGTCTCGATCAAGAGACAACGCGTTTAAGTCTGCCTTAAAGCGGCATATTTCAGCCTTTCAAGACAAGATGTCTTTTTGGCTCGATTCGAGTTCTATATCTGGAAGCTGTTTAAAAGCGTCGTTGATCTGATCCGCCATGTTGAACTGAGCAGTCAAAATTGCTTTGACAAACGGGTCATTAATGCTTTTGAGATAATTCATTTCCATTTCTTTGGTTTTTTCAGCTTGAGAACGTTTATCTACATTTGGGACTTGAACTCCTAGTTTTTCAAATAATTCTGTACTTGTACTCGCACTGCCTTTGAAATTTCGAACTGTTTTTCTGGTGAGTTCAGCTCTTATTTTGTCGAGGTCTTCGTGCTCGACTTTGAATTTATTTACTGTTATCGGAGCCTTTGGTACTGAATTCACTGGAAATACCAATTTATTTGTCTTAACATCCTCATGACTAGGCTTTGGATTTGAGGTTGATTTGAACAAGTTTAAGTTAACTTGTGGCTTGCTTATTTTAACCTCTTCTTTTTCACTTTTAAATTTTTGGTTATTTTGGAAGAACGGATTTGTATTCGGCTTTACTTGTGATGCAGAACTGGTTATTTTAGATTCCTCAGGCTCTTCTGCTTTAAATGAAAATTCTCTATGGTGATCATAAAATGGATTTTTAAGTTCATCACTAATTTTATCGTCAATTTCAGGTTCACTTTTATCAGGAATTTTCTGACTAGATATATCATCCTGATCGATTTCAACATCAGATAAGTTCATTTCATCGATTACATTATTATAATTAGGTTTATTATCACCGGTTTCTTCAAATTTCTCTGACTGTTGTTCTAATGCATCAGCAATTTGTAAATTGTAATCATGCTGTTCATATTGATTGATTTTGTCACTAGTATCACCATTACTTAATACATCTTCAATATCACCAAATAAGTCTGTATCAGCATTTTCAAGATCAAATTCGTTATCTTCAAAGACTCCACCATTTATTTCATCTGCGTATTTTTCTTCTTCCTCCTCTTCTTCAGCGCGGCCTGCAGGAAGAAGGCTGAATGACTGATGGATGCCGGCGAAGTAGCATTCAAAAATATCGACTCTGCCAGTGTAGCTCAGAGTAATAATTTTCTTGGGGAATCCAATTTCGAATTCCTCATCAGTAAACTTATACTTTCAAGTATCCGGCTCGTCCATAGTGAACTTGAACGGGTAGTACACAATTCCTTTGAAAGAGCAGATGCATCCGGACAGGTCTGATGGAGCCAACATCCGGAGACTCTGCTCTTCAGGAGCTGACTTCGCCCAGCTTTGGTCTTCTGTTCTGTAGAAGACATCAGCTGACTCAGAAAAGCTTCACGTCGAGAATATGTACTTTGTATCCGGAATTGGCTGCATCCAGTATACTGCAGACTCTTCGTCGATCATATTGTCTGATGGAGAAAATGACTCTTCAAAAGTTGTCTGTTTATCTATTGCTGTGTTGAATTCAATCAGACTCTGCTTCATGACTTCAGCTTTAAAGTCGAAGACCTTCAGGTTAAATCATTCATCGTAGAATATAAACAGAGATTTGCCGCCTAAAAACTTGACTTCTTTCATGTCTTCAATACCAACTTCAGGCTGAGCGAGAGTGTTGCTTAAGTCGAACGCGTCGAGGATCAAGAATTGAGCTCCGTCATCGCTGATGCAAAGTACAGTATCAAATGCAAATGTTGCTGATCTGATGTTTTCTTTAAACCTGAGTTCTTTTGTGTCCCAGTTGAATATATTCAAAGTGTATGAGGTGTCGACAATCAAAATCAGCAGTTGATTATTTACGTCTGCAGTATCAATAGAAAGCACAGTTCCTTCGTCGGTTAAATTGAACTTGTCGACAGCGCCGAATATTCTTCCTTTGTCTGACACACGAAATACTCTAACTTCAATACCGATTATTGCTAATAGGTAAGTCCTATTTTTGTGGTAAAATACTTTAATTGCTTTTATGTAGCTGTCATCATATCCGATTGACTGGTGCTTGAAGCTACTCGAGATTTCCTCAGGATTCGATAAAACAAAAGGAGACTCCAATACTGATATATGCCCTCCATTTGCTGTATTTATAGTTGGTTAGTTTGTGAAACAAAATAACAACAAAACAAAAAATTAGGCGTTGACTGGCTTAAATTAACAAAATGAGTTTTTTTGTAAAAATCATTAAAAATTCGATTTTAATTAAAAAAAAGTCGGATTTTATATAGCGTGATATACTTTAGTTAATTTAAAATTTTATTTCAACTTATTCATTTTTGAAATCATACCAATTTGCTTTCAGTATATCAAAATTAATAGAAATAATAAAAATTTTAGATTTTTCTCTTTCTGATAAAAACCCGATAAAATCAAAATAAACCTCAGCAGCTATATAGTTAAACTCCAATAATAACAGATAAATTAAATAGTATCAAATGACTCCGAACAATCCCATTAAAATCTTAACCCAATCTTCGTCGAAAACTTACCAATAAATAGAGTCCCGTGTTTTCGGTCAAAATCAATAAGTGAAAGGGTATTCAGGTTTTTTAAAGCAGTATGAAAATCCTCATCTTGCTCTCTTGTCGTTTGTAGTTCTATCGGATGTGGCAAGTAAAAGTTAAATGCCTTCTTGCCGTGAATAGAAGCTTTTGTATCCACTTCTTCTCCTGTGCAATCCATATTTATTAATATTTATTTTAACAATTGCTTAATAACTTTACTACAGCTGGCAGTATAAATTTGCTCCGGCCGTATAAAACCCCAAATCCCGGTCTGAGCGTATATTGAGTAAGTCTAAATTAATTGAGTAAAATTATATTCTTTGAGACTCCTGGCTGAGCTCATTACAGTCCAGGAGAGACTCCAGGTCGCTCTCTCAGGTTAAGTACTCCCGCTTGGTCTCGATGATCTCGTCTGGCTCAAACATGTCGATTTGTCTGATCTGCTCAGATCAGTCTTTTGCAAAGTCATCGTACTTCTGCAGAATTGTATCTGCATTCGAAAACATCTTTTTCAGTCTTGAAATCGAGTTTTGAATGCTGCAGTCCAAAATATTTAAAGCTGAGTTTTCATAATGCCAAATGAACACTCAAAATGTTGTGATTAGTAATTCAGATGAATTAGTGAAATTCAAAAATAAGCTTAAATTACATTTTTATTGCTAAATTATAATTCAAATAAAATTATTAAAAACTATTAAAAATAAGAACATAAGCTTTTATGAAGTTATCGTGAGTTTGTAGTTTTTAGTGCTTTTGAATAAAAAAATTAAATCATTAACAATCAGTAAAAAGCAGTAAATATATAAGATTTGTATTACGTGTTGTTAACCACTGCTTTTTGGTTCTGAATATTTATTTCATTCTTTCCCGAACCGTGATCGAATGGAGCTATATTAATCAACTGATTTTCGACGAACTCGAAAGTTTAGGCTCCTTGGACTTCGAAGCTTTGCGTGATTGAAAGTTATTTCGATCTCCATTGCTCGACTTCATGTTGTTGAACTATAGCGTACTTAGCTAACCCTTACTCTCACTTTTATTGGAGTTAGCGATCCTTCACCAACGTTCTTTTTTGATCCTGCGAGGTTGGTATTTGACTTTGGTTTCACGTTCTTTGTCTGATACGGCGACGGGACCAGCCCAGTAGGCACTAAGGGTTAATTAAGCAAACGTACAATTGGTTTTGGCACCAAACTTATTCTGCCTTTTCAACGACTGCTGGTAGATCTGCTGGATTTGCTGATTATGGTTTTCCCAGTTCATCAGGAACTTTAGACTGATTGAGTCACTGTTCTTATGCTTTGGATTTATTGCCTGTGCAAACTTTTGCTTCTTTCCTTTGCTATCTTTTGAAGTTGCGTAGACTTTTTGGTTAAACGAGCTTCCTTGCGCTTGAACCGCTGAACTGTAATTCTGCGAATCTGGCGATGTGTTCAATGTGGGGTTGTGGAAGAATACCATATCGTGGGGGTCGATGTTTGCTCTTTGGTTTTTGCTCATACTTCCTTCATTATTTCTTCTGTACAGTAGTTTGTTGTTGACTCGATTCTTTTCTGATGTTTTATTTCGTTTTGAAATTATAGTCGACCCGTAGTCTGATTGATTTGGACTGACCCTTCTAGCTTTGACTATGATAATTTAGCTAGTATTTCAA
>JAGYYN010000800.1:0-10167 GCA_021441665.1 Euplotes cf. woodruffi 2 WChen-2021 | reverse complement strand
GCATGCATATCGGTCGGAACTTTAGTGGTTGTTGCCTTGTATGCCAAGCTGATGATCGAAGCGGTGATAAGTAAGAACCCGCAATATTTTTTAGACAGAAGCGCAACTTCACTCAATATCTCAGAAACCTTCAACAATTTAAACGACGACCAAAATCCAATTTATTTGAAGTATGCTCGAAGTCTGACTGTTTAGGGATACCTCCTTTATGTTTGGTGTCAAACTGCAATATTATAACTATAAATCCAACTTCCTTAATAACCCAGCAGTTGCATATTTGAAAATATATCAAGCAAATTGGAATACTACAACCAAACGTAAGCTTTGTGTATTTTAATATTTTTCGATTACTTGATTTGTTTTTATATAGAATACGATCGTACTGATATTCCAGTTGTAAATTGCACATATGAAATGTTCCCAACAATCAACAGAACTGATGTAAGAATTCAAACTACTTTATTTTCTGCTGTTTAGAACGTGAAAAGTTTGCTATTTAATATTTGTTATCACAGATATCAGCATCACATATTTTAGAGCTGCTATCAGTATTTATTAGGTTTTAATTATTTTGTATACTTTTGATAAAAACTATGAATACATTTAAACATATTTTTATGATTCAACAAGAGAATGAAGCTTACGATTACAAAATAAAATTAAGTTAGAAATTATTTTCATATTTTCTTTAATAAATTAATCATAATAATTAAAAAGTTTTAAAGTCAGACAGATAAACGATTTTGAATATAACTAATTTACTTTGACATTTTATATACAAGTAGACCCAAAAACAAAGAAAAAATTAAAACAAAATTATTGATAGAGATTTTGGTGAACTAATATTTTATTGTTTCTCCCTTTGTTCTGACTGCATTCTCTGAGTGTTGCAGAATTGATTCAATTAGATTATCAACCAAAGTCTGGTCTAGTTGTTCCCACAATATCTCAACTTCTTGCATCAGCTCTGACTGCTTCTGTATTTTGTTCGGCTTTGAAGCGATTGACCCAAACATTTCAATTGGAGACAGGGCTGGACAATAGGCAGGCCAGTCAACTGATTTTATGTTTTGTTTTGCAAATATTCGTTTGCTTTAGAGCTTTAGTGAATTGGTACTTGTCAAGTTGGAGAACCCAGTCCTTGATTTCCAAAGACTTCATGCCTTTATAGTTCGCCTAAATAGTTTTACTAAAAACCAGCGTCCATATTTCGGGCATAAGTTTGAAGGGAAGCTTGCCTGCTATCGGAGTAGCACTCACGCATTGACTCTGCTGGCATACTTTCTAAAGAAACAATGTTTTGCTGTCCAGTCTTTACTTATCGTTTGAGACGCCTAGACCCACACTTGTTTGCAGTCTCGTCAACTAAAATAACTTCGATGCAGTCGAAGTCGAGATGCTACTCTCACCACTTCACTAATTTGTTGTCTCAGTGCGTCCAAAGTTCGTGGGATTCTTTTATCGTTCTGCTTGAACCTGAGACTGAAGGCAAGTCCGCATGCCGTCTTTGAGCTTTGAAGCCGGCCTTGGCCAACTCGTTCGCAGAGCTGAAGGCCGTGAATATCTTGTTGTGTAGCAACTGGTGAGTTCCGCCCTCTTGGTCTGTAAGATTTGCAGTCTGATTCAAGCTTCAAAGCAGAACCCCTATCTGGTGACCTGCTGTGGTGTCGGCGAACAGTTGCAGGAAGAAGACCACGAGTCTTGCTTTGCAATAGTTCAGCCTCAGAAACTCCTGCATCGTTGTGAGGTAAGATTGTCTCGTTATCTTTTTGAGAAATCAATGTGCTTGCTTTGACTCGTCAGGACAACTGCACCTCTTCTTGATCGACTTGAGAATCAGAGTCCGATTTTGTTAATATCTCAAGTTAACTGAATATTGAGAGTCGATGCAACTTTTGTTTGAAGAGTGGTCAAAATAAAACTGACTAGTATTTTGATTGTCATTTTTACTTGATATTTCGGACTTTGGCTCTTCTCTTTTAAAGTCGTCTCATGTCGAGGCAAAAAGGGACACCCACATCAATATCGCTGCTGTGTTTACTCGACTCATATGATTGGTGCATCTCTTTTGGTCTTAGAGAGACGGGATGTCTGGTCTGAAGCCGTATTCCTTGATAAGCTTAATCTTTTGCTGTACATTAACTAATTTCTGAATAATGTTCAGTCATAAATAGTTTTTGCAAATTACTTGAAAATAAAAATAAATCATTTTTAAGTGAAAAACATTTCTTAGATTTTTTGGTCCGTCTGTATTGTATGTAATATGTATTATATAGCTTGAAAATATTGCTATCACCAACTACTTATGCCCAGAGACAAATGACTTTACAATTAGTGGAAACTTGTATGATGAAAGGAACTCGTTTATTGCTATTTACGTAACGCCGTGACTTTCAAATTCTTCACGTAGCATCTGTTCAGATCAGGATTCTCTTGGTATGGAGCTTATATAGTCATTAATGATCTGTCTTTTGCAAAATTAAAACTATCATTTGGCATTATTGCCATTATTAATGATTGATTTTACATTTTTCACATACAAATAGTGCTTCTCTGTTCGTAAGATCAAGAATAATTATTTTTATCTGAAAATTTTTGTTTAAAATTTTGTTCGATCTCGAATAATCAAATCTTAAACACGGAATGATTTTAAGTACTCCTCATCCTAGTTTTGATGGAATAAAAAGTAATTTGTTGGATATTCTGCACACATCCCAACATTAAATTGCTTAAGCTCAGTTAAATAAGCAAATCACAATAAGGTTGAAAACTTCAGTGTAATCAAGTTTTCAAAAACAAACGGTATTTGTGAGCTATCAAATAAAAAATCAATATATATGGTATAAATGTTCGACTCGAGATTTCAATATCGAATTGAGAATCAGGTTGACCGAAGTGCTCACAGCAACAGATAAAAATACTCGTTATGGAACTAATTTTGGTAAGTATTAGTTGAACTCATTTCAAGTCCGTGCAAAGATTATAACTTAGCCATATCTCACTGCAACCAAGCGTTCTTGATACTAATTCAAATCTTTATCCAAAAGGTAAATTTGCGTACTCCACGTTGTCTATATCTTTTTGTCAAATTTATGATTTTGAGCATTTGGTGTCGGATTTTGATTTAAATATTTTTAATGTATATGGGAATTTATTGGCACTCTGACTTATAACCAAAGCACCACCGTTTTGTGTGACTTTAAGTTTTTGAGTCGGCTTGAATAACAATAATTACGTAGTTTGCATTATCTAATCTTCGAATTTTGTGACAATTTTGATGACCATTCACCACAATCTTCACAACTTATGCCTCATAATTTCACGGATTTTTTAATTTGGCTAAATTTCTGAATTTTTTTTAATATAAATTGCGTTTGTCTTGACCTAGTGATTTGGAGACGAAATGATTTTTGAGGTACTCAATACTGTTCGCTTTTGTAAGTTCGAAAAGTTTTCAAGATAATGAAGAACTAGTTATCACAGTAGGCCTTGAGTGAATTGTTAAACAAAAGCTTTTTCAATAGAACTTAAGATAATAAAACTACAGAAAATTAATATACTTAATAAAATTCAAAGATCTCGATAGCTGTTGAAATCTAAGAACTAATTGATAAAATAAAAAAAAGATAACGACCGACCATTCAGAAATAATTTTTATTATAAGATACTGACTCTTTTATGAAACTTCATACAAATTTGTATCTGATTCAAGTTTTGTTCAAAACGGTCGAGCTTACTTATTGATTTATTTATTGTGATTCTTTAGTAATGGTAGATTTCAAGTTATTTTTTCGTCATCAATTTATTTTAAAGATTTTTAAAGTCAGAGGGTAATTATTTTAATTTATGTATTATAGAACCAAGCTGAACCTTAACTTGTAATTTATAACCCACTTCTTGTCTTACTTTTTCTATTGCACCTCGATAGAAATATTAATAGTCAAAAATGCTTTGTACTTGATGCTTGATAAAACCAATCACTATACGAATTGGTGTTTAAAATTAGATTTCTAGATTTATTAATCTAGGCAGTGTTCCATAAGTATTTTAATGATATTAAATGCTTTCAATTATTAGAAATACTGATTTTGAATTAATAAGGCTAAATCAATTATTCATTTTAAATTAAAAGTATCCGAGTAATAGGAAAATCTCAAGCTCATATTCAGGAATGAGTGTATATTATTCAGACCGTCATCTTGTTTGTTTGAAAAAAAGCTCAATTTATGTACAAATCATCAAAGGATAGTTCTTTTGTTAACAAACTCTTATGAACTTGAAGAAAGGAAAGATGTTAATAAAAAGATCAAGATGTAACGACACTCAACTCAAAGATTTTACAAATTATACTGAATTGAATAAAAAATAGATTTTTGTTAATCAAATCCCATCTAACTACAACGGATGAGCAAAGAACAATTTTTTGACTTTAAAAATGATGAACCAAAAATAAAAATTTGAAAATAAAATAAGATTTGGAAGAAAATTTTATGTAAATACAAAGTTTTTTTAAGATTAAAGAATATCGAAACATAAGCAATCACTTATATGTTCTGAATTTACTGATAAGCTGCTTGAAGAAAATAATATTAAACTGAGCTCAGAAGTCGCTCATTGACTACTAATATAGAAAAACTAAAAATGTGAAGGGCAAAAAATACAAACGATACACCTTACTGATGCATAATAAAAAAGAATAACCTAATATTTACAAAAACATGGATTTATAGCCTGATTGTCTGATTTCTACTGACATTGCAATATTCTACGGAGATTCTGCTGAAAACAAAAGATAAGCTTCTATAATCGGAGTAGTGCTAATATCCAAAGCTGTATCAACATCGAAAGACAAGTCTCTATTCCTTTTTAGACTCTTGACCAATTCAAAATCGGAAAGGTGGCAGAAGTAGAGAGAATAGAAAAGAAGCAGATTCTCAATACTTCAATAAACTTCATGAAATGCTAGAAAAAATCAAAAGTAGTATCAGAGAATATGAAGATGCTTTGGAAAATAAAGAAAAGCTCAGAAGATTGAACTAGCTTGAAGTTATAGATTCTGACCAAAACACAGTTATTAGAAAACTTTAAAGGAAGATTATTCAAATGGTCTTGTGAATAATTTTCAAAATTGTTTGAAGCATTTCCTCCATTCATATTATCAAATTATTAAAAGTTGTATATTTTTAGTTTGTGTAATTAGAAAGTTTCCTTATAAAGTTAGACTACAATAGAGTGATACTTAAATATTCTCATAACTTTCAATCTTATCTTATGCTTGCAACTACCATAAACTTGTAAGATAAATTTTTATTTTATTTCATAAGACTGATAATTTTTTAAATATATTTATTAACCCAAAATAGAAAAAACGAAAATAGTCAATTTAAGTAGTTTTTCAAAAAGAATATCTGTTTAAAATATCTTGATATTTAGAGTCTACCTTTCGCTTATGGATTAATGGCTGAGCATTAAACAAGCGTCAGTTTATTGATAAGCCTTTGAAGTTGTAATTAAAGCGAGATTATAATATAAACTCTTTTCCTAAGTTTTTAAATGAACTGGCTATTCCATATCCACTAGTTTCAATTATATGCCTATCATTCGAAGATATGATAGTTAGTAGTTTTAAAAATGAGTAACAAAAATCTAATCAATATCGTTTAAAGCTTGATTGAGCAAGCAACTATATTCTTGAAATCGATGCTATGTACTTTTTAAATCAAATGAAGATTCTCGAAAAATATATACATATTTGTTTTGTAAAATTCAATTAAATAGATAACCATTAAAGCATTATATTTGAATTAAAACTTAGTGTATAACTGCTGGCTATAAAATATTGAGTACCAACTTGATTTCGTGCTTATCAGTTTTGATCGTCTTAGTTTTAGCTAATGATTAAATTTTGTTCTTGTAGAACAAACAATCAATTCCAATACAATAAAGGTTGCTTATGTGAACAGCTACTTCGACGGCAGCGACTTTGATAATCCAATCAAAGACTACATTGACGATAGAATATACGACTACCCGATTTACGGATTCCAAAAGAATATTTTTGCATATATGAAGACGAACACAGCCTCGATGCAAGACGATCTGTTCCAGTACTCGTTCGATGGAGTGGACCAGGACTTCAATAGTAAGTAGATTTTGAATACTCTAATCGTATACTAGGATTTCAAGCCTGTCTCTTTGAACAAAATAGTTATAGTCGAAATCTTAGTCTGTCTATTTAAGCATCAATATTCCTGTGATGTATACTCTTAACTATAAAACTTCGCTTATTTATGTGTTCGAGGCAAATTAAGGGGTTTTCGACGATTTTATTGTACTTTATTCGGATAGATATTACTATTTCGATCGGTTTTGTTTTATTTACAGTAAATTATGAATTTGACAGCTGAATGTTACTTTACATTACCTTAAACTCAAACAACAATAGTTTCGGAAGATTAGCAAAGAAAAATTAAAGTGGTTTTAATTTTCAGAATATTCTACTAAAGAGAGTTAATTCAAAATAGACGAAAGAGATAGAGTTTAAATACTTTATAAAGTCAATATTTGTTTTTAAATAATAGGTCTTAGAAAACAAGAAAATACAGTTTCGCATATAATAATTTACAATTAACCTCAAAATTGTGATTTAGATACTTCATATTCAATAGAATTTACGAATAAATTGAGTAGTGCTTCGGATATAATCAACTATACTCAACTGAATTTTAAAGTAATAAAAATATGAACAAAATTGCATCTTTTTCATAATAACTGTTGTTGTATTTCAAGTTATCATCAGATTTGATGTGGATATGTATAAATATTGATAAATTCGGTCATTTTGAATCAGTAAATTATCTATAAAGTTATTGACGATATTTAGACTTCGAATAATTTTAGAAAAATGAACTTTGATTATTTCGAACTAAAAACTTATTAATAAAATAATGCTTTATAATTTATTTTGACTTT
The DNA here is from genome assembly GCA_021441665.1 of Euplotes cf. woodruffi 2 WChen-2021. Taxonomy (NCBI): domain Eukaryota; phylum Ciliophora; class Spirotrichea; order Euplotida; family Euplotidae; genus Euplotes; species Euplotes cf. woodruffi 2 WChen-2021. The sequence goes on along the minus strand of JAGYYN010000800.1, from coordinate 3,195 downwards.
ATCTTTTTAATTTTTATGCAACCTTTTTATTAAAATTTCTCATTCAATTTAGGATTACATTAGCCACAAAAGCACTAAAGTCCGTTAATAATGTATTGTTGCAATTGGTCAGCTCATAGTTGAGCAAACTCTACTTAGTGTCTTTTTTGAGTTTTGCTTTATATCATCCTGTTAGATATATATTTACTTCCAGATGGTCGCTTTGAAGTTAAGTCAGATACTTATATTTGTGGGGCAGCTAAGTATCCTCTGGCTTGTGCATTCTATAAAGGCTATCAGTCTGCAAAACTTAAGCAATTTGTCCTTTTTAACTCTTTCGCAATAGATAACTTTTTCGAAATTGTATCAAAAGCGAGTTTTTATGCGATTATAATTTTGACATATCTATAAACTTTTACTGAGATTCAAATTAAGTATGCAAATTGGTGATTAGCACCTCTTCTAATCGTGTAATTGTGCCCACAAGGCCATTATTTGACTACACGACAAACTCCACTGCTAATTTTAATATCGCATAAGATAGTATCAGTGTCTGTGTACGAGCTGCTTGCTTCTCTTATTTTCCTTCAAGATTCTGCTTAATTCTATTAGCTTCCAGTCAGGAAATAGCCAAACATGATTCGAGCTAAAAGCTCTGACTTACAGAGTCTATTACTGGCTAACTCCTCATTCATCATTTCTGGGGTGTATTTGCTGCCTGTATATACGATAATCAGTCGTTGTCTCTGTTGCCAGTTACTGGGGACTTTTCCAAGTGACAGTCTACCAGATGTTTCAAATGACTTTCAGTCTTTGATAATTTGGAGGAGTTTTGTGACTATTTGGAATCGAACTTGACAACTATAGTGTTGATGTAGAACGATCATTTATTTTCGATAAAAATATGTATTTTTTAATATGATCGTTAATAAAAAATTGTAAATTATAATAAAAATAGTATTCCTAAAAAATCAAATTAATTGCCAATTTTATCTGAAAATCGTAGAATTTTTAAAAATATAAATCATTTCTGTTTGTCTCAAGTAAATTAAAAAATACTGGCTATTTTGAAGTTCTCTAAAATTTAGATTATTATATCCAATCAAGCCAACAAAACTTTTTATAATTGTTCAAATAAAAATCAATCGAAATGTAATTACTGTTTCTTTAGCATAAGTCTCGTCTGAATCCTTAATAATATTAATAATACTTATAAACGATATACTGCATTTGCACAACAAGACATAAGAGACCGAGCTTCCTCTCAACTTCGCTCAGTTAGAGCACACCAACACTCGTGTCAAATACTTGAACTAAAGACTGCTAACCTCAATACAATTTTGATGGCTTTGCCTTAACAGTTAGGTTTTTTATAATAGAAATTTCCCAGTTGGTAAGATAGCACTCCTCTTATTTTATAAAGTAATCAAGCTTTTATTTGTTGATTTACACACTATCTGTCCTAAAATTATAAAGATTTATTTTATAAATAATAATTGACTATTAATGTATCTATGCAAAAATAACAGTATTTATTTTGATATAGCTATTGAAAGAGTCGACTATACACTTTCAAAAGATAAATTAGATCAATCTATTGTAACGATAAAGTAAGCTGCTGATTTTTTATATAATGCTCTAGCATCTCCAAAGATCCAAAATCAACGACCTACCAGAGACAAGTCTTCTCGGTTCTGGACTGACTCGGCAATATTGGAGGAATAGACGGCATGCTATGAACTTTGGGAGGACTGGTGGTCTCTGTTTTCTCTGGCCGTCTCTTCATGTTCTCGATGCTGTCTGCACTGTATCAGGTTGACTCCAACACAAAAGGTAACTGATACTAAATGTTATGTTGAATCCTTTAATGGCATTAGTGAATCAGACTATATTATTTTGTGATTAGTTGCTCAATTAAAAGGTGAAATTCTTTACTAATTCATTTTAATAAATTTATTAAACTTGATCACATAAAGTTGTAAATAATTATTAAAATTGTAAAATTAAAAGTACAAATCATGTTTAATGTAAAATATTATTGAGCAAATATTAAAAATGATTTAAAATAAGTCAATCGTAATTTTATAAAATTAAAATCAAATAGTTGTACCTTTTAATATTGTTGCTAATTTTAGATTTCGAAGTCAAAAAATTATTTCCAGCGGATGAAATCTCTTTAACTGTTCTTTTATTTAAGTTATTTGTATGTAAAGAAGACATTATTTTCAATATTATGACACTTTATGAAAAAAAAAATCACTAAATCAGAAAAAAATATTATTTCAAATCGAAAAAAAATATCGAATAAAAATTAAAACCTTTAAAAAACTTCTGAAAAATTTTAAGTCGATAGTAAAGAGAAATAAAATTATATAAAAATAAAAATTAAATTAATAATGGTTCTCTTTATGGGTTCGAACAAATGCCAGAACAAAAACCTGAGCCTCAACAAGGACCAGTTGACCCAGCTTGGAGCTTCATTGCCTAAGAGGACGAGTAATGCGTCTGCACCGTCTCTTTTAAAAATTTAAGTTCCGATTTGAATAATTCATCTCTGACTCGAGAAATCTTCAAGAGAAATCCAGAGTCAGAGATGAATTTCTTTTTAGCCCGTCTTCCTTGCCTCAAAGGACCCTCCCGAGAAGCTCCTCAATCCTGCCTTCTCCAATGATGCTAATAGCATCAGTCTTTCCATTTCCTGTTGGTTGGTTTTCACGTTGGCGAGCGAGACCTCGAATACTTTTTCCTCCAAAGCCCCTATCCCAATTCCCCTCCTCAACTCCATTTCAGTTTAAAATGAGACCTTATTATCGGCATTCGTTGTCGACTGTGATTGCTAACTCACAAATACAGCAAAGACTAAGCATACAAACTTTAGCAACCTTGTTGCAACGAACGATGTAAGCAAAAGCTTTTCAGTTTATAGCACAATCTCAGAAAGACTATCAAAGCAACAGATCAAAATAGCAGAAACAATAGAGTCAGTCCAAACAATCTAGTCAACCAGGACCGTATGTTAGCAATTATTTTAATTAGTGCTTCTGCTTTATCTATAATTGTATTTAGACGAACCTCAGCCGCAGGATATTGACCCCGAGTTGGTGTGCCAAGCAGCAGAGTCGATGAAGTCACGGTTCACATACAACTACTCGATTCTCGACGTTGCGTACAACCTGGTCGTGCCTTGCAAGTGCTTCAAGCGCAGCTGCAGAGGCA
>JAGYYN010000756.1:0-30442 GCA_021441665.1 Euplotes cf. woodruffi 2 WChen-2021 | reverse complement strand
TACAAAATAAAGACAGACAATCAATCACTGAGTTGATCACTCTTCACAAGCTCTTCACTTCGAAGCCTCAAGTTCCGAAGTTCGTGCCAAGAATTAACCCGAAGTTGGAGAATGAGATTAGAAGTTTAGTAACTGAAGAGGATCTCGACGTGCTTTCAGATACGAAGTCAGACATCATTCCGAGTAAGTAAAAAGACAGTTAATGCATGAGAGGCTTTCTATTGGCTTGATGAGTTCGATGAAATTATATCTGGCACTCATTCAGAAGTATTTGCGGGCTGAAGTCCATTTACCAAAGTTCAGACTTGGAACAACTGCAATGATAGCTTGAACTATGCACAGAAGTACGAGATTCTCTCTTCATATATGGGGATCAAAGCCGATGTGATAAGAAAGGTAGCTATTCATAAATAGTTAGATATTTTGCTATAAATTTCATCAGCTTTTTGTGAAAATAACCGTTATTGACAGAACACAGACCAGATACACAAGACCAAAAACATTAAGATGACAAAGAACAAGCCATCGGATAAATAAGACACAAGAGTACGATCAGTTATTCCAGTCGAGTAAAAGCACTACGAAGGCGAAGAGAAAGCTAAACAAATCAAACTCAATGAGGGAAAGATGCACTATTACAGATGATTATTTGCTAGTTTTTAACTCAAATGACGAAATCGGGCAATTAGAGTATGAGCATAAGCACTCTTTTACAAACTCAGCCGTTATCGGTTGGATTGACGAGTACGGAATCTTTGTTATTGACGTCTTATCTGAAGGAATCGAGCTTCAGTCTTACACAATCACTGATGATGTTGGATTCTTTGATAAGATAATCATTGAAAGCAACTATAAAGCATGGGTCAGCAATATGAAGCATACGTTTGAAGTATTTCAAGATATCTACAGCTGAATTAGCCAGCATTCAAATGTCAAGATGCCTTATTTAGACGACAGAATAGCTAAATATGAAGATGAAGACAGTTTTAGCAACTACCTCGACAATATTGACATTACGTGATTTAACAACCCAATTTTTGCAAATCAGTAATTAAAAATAACAACATGAGCTTATGGACTATTTAAAATTATTCAATAATTGTTCAGTACTCTAAAAATTATAAAAGTAAATAATACAAGAGCCTGATTTTGTATTTTAAAATTATCACTGAATAATTAAAATGGAGAAGAATATATCCGAGTCACTTGATGATTTAAGAGACCTTATTAAAGAGTTCTACAGTCTTGCTGAGTTCTCCCCGGTAACCGCCAAAGAATACGCAGAGACTGAATTCTGCCTTTTAGATAAAGACACACATGCACAGTACGCACTCAATACAATGCTGCAGCTAGGCAAAGGATACCAGTCGATAGATTCAGGACAGCCTTGGGTACCGTACTGGTTGACCAACATTCTTGAAATCACTGACAACTCATTACAAGATCTGCCGAAGATGCTGAGAACAAAACTAATCAAGTACCTCACAAATTTACACAATAATGAAACCGGAGGTTTTCGAGGAGCCAAATCTCTGCAAAGCCACGTTGCCTCCACATACGGAGCGATTCTCGCAATCGCAAATATTGCTTGCGAAGACGCATATAAAATCGTAGATAAAAAGAAGATGAAAGAGTTCTTGAAGTCAGTGTTCTGAAAAGACACAGCTGACGCTGGTAATACATCAAAATCAGCTGAGCTAAAAGTCGGCCAAAATGGCTCTTACATCATGCATCAAAATGGCGAGTACGATCTCAGAGGATGTTACTGTGCACTTGTAGTCGCTGATGTCCTTGGGTTTTTACCTGATGAAGAACTCACCGCCGGAATGGGCGACTTCATTGCCAGCTGTCAAACTTACGAAGGAGGAATTTCGTGAAGTCCATACGGCGAAGCCCATGCTGGATATACTTTTTGAGGTCTTGCTTCGATGATTATCCTCGGAGAAGCTCACAAACTCGATATGGACAGACTCATCGAATGGACTACAAATAGACAACTTGAAATTGAAGGAGGCTTCAACGGCCGGATTAATAAATTAGTCGATTCTTGATATAACTTCTGGATCGGAGCAGTGTTCGAACTCATCGATATCGCATTAGAAGGCAAAGGAAATGTAAATGGAGGTGAGTGGCTCAATAATCAACTGGCTTTGCAAGGGTATACAATCTTTTGTTGACAGAATACTGAGGGAGGACTCAAGGATAAACCAAGAAAGCACGTGGATGTTTACCATACCATGTACTCTCTCGCTGGAACTTCTATTTGTCAATATAAATAGCGAATATGCTATCAAAGAAAACAGAGCTAAACAAGTAAATACTAATTGTGTTAATTTAAAAATATATAATGATAATATTATTTAATAGGAAAAAGACGAATCCGACCAACTAGATGGAAGTGATGAAACTTTATTATTAGCAGGAGTCGACTCGAACAGACTTGCGAGAATACACCCTGTTTACTGAGCAAGAAAAGAACTTATTGACAAGGCAAAAGAATACTTTAAAAATAATCAGTAGTTCTGTTCAACTATCTTTTAAAAAATTGAATCAAGAGTCAAAAAATAAGAAAATTTTAAATAAGAATAAATATTCATAAAGATGCTTCTAAGCAAGATAAAAAGCCAGCAGAGGTTGATCCAGCAAGACAGCATTGATAAAGACTCAGACAGCAAGTCAGTATTTACAGCGGCTCTTTCAACTCTTCCAAAGTGGTCGAGAAGCAACTGCAACATGATGTCGCAAATCTTAGTTGAAAGCAAAAGCACTCGATACGGAAGACAAAACAAAATAGCAAATGAGGATTATTACCGAACGCGCAAAGACTTCAAAATCGCGAGAATCAATGAAAAATAGCGAACACGAAATGGAGACTTACGACGATAAAGAAAATATTATAGAGCTTCCGGTTGAGATTATGGAAGCATTTTATGATAAAATGACTCCTGAGAAGCAGAACAAAGATCTCGGACTCTCGCCTCAAAACGAGAAACAATACCACACCGATAAAGCTGGAAGGCTCAAGTCTCGCAAGATGAGATCAATGGAGAGACTGTACATGTCCCCGTCGCCATTCCAGTCTCCAGATAATTTAAAATCTTGATATCTGACAGAGAAAGGAAAGAGAAGGCTGTACTCTGCTCGGAGTGTACGGATCCCAAAGAAGACTCTGTACGTGATCGATAAAGTCGTCAGGAAATAAGCTGCAAAAAGATCCTCACCGGCACTACAGAATCGATACAAACGTGCACGTCGTCAGCCCGAAGGACTTATTGCTGAGTATGTCGCCGACCACAAACCAGGAAAGCAAGAACCAAACTTTAGTGCCGACAAATCCAGATCCGCTTGAAGGAGCGGGGATTCAAAAGCCTCCGCCGATGGGCTACGAAGAGTGGTACCTGCTGAAGGAGACCGAGAAGAAGTACAAAGAAAAGCTCATCAACAACGTGAAGGACGAGATCCAAAGGAATATGATCACACGCAAAATCAAGTTTTTTGAAGAATATGAAGAACGCAGGGAGCGCATGGCCAAGTGGGAGAAGGACAAAGACAGACAGCTTAAACAGGCCCGCCGTGAGCTCAGAGAAAAACGGCTGCTCGAAAAAGAGCTCAAACTTAGAAAGCAGGAATTTGGAGAAAAGGCATTCAAGGATTGGCTTCGAAGAAGCATCGAGGACTTATAAAAATTCAAAAACAAAAAGTAATAATTTAAATTTATAATTTTAAGCAGATCAAAGAAGAAAGAAGGAAAAAGAAGTTAGACGAAGCCAACAAGCAAAGAATCAATAAACAAAAGAAAGTCATGTGAGAGATTGCTTTTAGAGAATGGTGAGATAAGAAGAAACAGGAAGATAAAGAACAGAAAATTAAAGAAGCTCACAAAGTGCTTACTTTTGAAGAAAAGAAATAAAATTTATAGACAAAAAAATATTGAGAAAAGTAAAACTAGACCTTATGACGGACATATTAAGAATAAGAAAAGAGTAAAAAGTTCAAGAAGAAAACCATCAAAAAAATTAATTGAGAATATGTAGATGAAAATTAAATATAAGAATTTTTACTAAAATAAATTACGAATTCAATTTTTATTTTAATGAATGTAAAAACAATTCAAATAGTATGTTGTTTTGTTTTTAAAAATTTTATGGTAAAATTATCTTCTAAATCCAGTAAGTTCAAACGTTTTCCAGTTATAATACGGAAACATATATCGATTCTGCTCATATATTCTTCTCTCAACAATCTTAAGCATAGGTCCTGAATCTATTTCAATTTCCTTTGATTCATCAAATCCCTCTTTATCGTCGTCTGAGAATAGATCTTTATTTTTAAGTTCTTCGGTGTCGGTTTTGTTCTTTGAGATCTTGAACAGTCACTCCTGTCACTCTTGCTTGCCCTTACATTTTCAGCTTCCATCCTGTCTCTGCTGTGCCAGTATGTCCATAATCAAAATGTGATTGGGGAGTATATAATCCGCCTTAATGGCCATAAAGGTATCTGGAGTTGCACCAAGCAGGTCTTTGTTTTCTTTCTGTATCCGCTTGAGGCACTTTTCAATGACGTCTCGTATTGAGTCGCCCTTTTTAATCACGATTCTGCGCTTGTTGCCTCTGCCGTCCCAGTATCAGTAGGATATCTTGACGATCTCCTTGCGGGTCTCCATATGCACTTTGATAAACTATAGCGAGTGACATGCGAGATATACCTTATTCATTAACTTCTGCTTTTTGATTTCATCCTCAACGTCTTTATCTTCATCGGGAAGAAAAGAAGTATTGACTTCGGGGTCTTTGCCGAAGCCTTTTACTTTGCGCTTTGCGATGTAGTCTGCCTCTTCCCCTTCATCTGCCACTTTTTGCATTTTATTGCCGAAGAGCGACACCTTTCCACCTAGTTTAACTCCTGCTGGTTTTGAAGCAAATATCTGCGGGTTTTTATCGTCCTCTTGCTCTTCATCAATAAAAGAAAGCATTTGGCTGGCTTTCTTCTGCTGTTGCTTTTTTATTTGTTCCTTTTCTTCGCGTTTATTTTAGCTTTTCGTCTTTCTTTTGCTTGATGAGTTGTTCTTCTAAATAATTAGAGGCTATAGGTACCGTCGAAGTCTTGCTGGTACTCTTCAATGAACTCCCTCTTGGTAGCGACTAAATGATTAAGCCAAAGAATGTACTTTTATACTGCTTCGGAGTGATCAGACCGACCGCATTGACTCCTTCGTTCTCGTGGAAGAAGCCAGCAGGCACTTCTCCAGCTGCCATTTGATTTGTTAGTTCCTTCGTCTTTGGATTTTGATTTGTTGGCACCTTTGGTTTAGACTCCATTTTTTATATCAATTATAGCCAATTAATATTTGCTTGCTGTTGTCGTTGAAAACTCGCAAGCTCAAGAGAATTGATTTGTGATTCCACGATAGACTGTTGTTAGCAATTATATTCAACTAAAAAATTTAAATCATTAGTGGTTACAAATAGATTTAAATCAGTTTTAAAAGACGAAATATTTGGAAATAAAATTTAATAATATTTTGCACTTTTTAATTACGCTGAACCTATTCTCAAAGTGATTGCTTTTTTGATGACAGCTTTCTTGTATTTTCAATTTGTCGCAGCATTAGTTTTTCTTCAAACTCATCGAAATTATTAGAAAAGTCGATCTTGAGGTGCTTGAGCAGCTCTATAGATATAATTTAAGCTCTTTGGTTACCTTCACATGGCCCCAGTAAGTCTTCGACGAATGGCTTGAACTGCTCTTCGCTGATATTATTTTTAGAAAGATTTAAAATCTCGATGGTCCTGTAGTTTGTCTTCGCTAGGCCTTCTTCCTCAGCTAGAGCTGAGGCAAAATGGTAAGTGTCAGGCATCGGAGCTCGAATCGGATCGGAGTCTAGGACCTCGTTGTCATATATATGCACGGATTTGACAAACCTGCATGCTTTCAGTAGTAGGTTGAGCTGGCTTGTGTAAAGCTTAAACTTCGAAAAGTAAAACTCTTCTAAGTTGTTTCACTCGATAAACATCCACAGGTTATTTGCAGAAAAGAGGAGTTATTTTCCTTCTGTACGGATCCCCTCAGTCTAAGCTCAGCACTCCTCTTTTTAGCGTGAACCAGTGGTTGCTGAACAGTCTGCTTACTTTTTGGAAGTTAAACCCGCAGTTTGATATTTTCAAAGAGCTGAGGTTGATCTAAATAACATCCAAATTTATTTAATGCATTTTTAGTTGTGTTTAAAATCAATTTTGAATTAGGACAAAAATCGATGGAGATTGTAAAAACTAAACAAGCTATTAGACACGACTTGTCTACTATTTACCTGGTATCTCGAAAGAGCTTTCAGCTGTTCGTCCATTAGCAGGTCGTACTCGAGATCGTGATTGGGCTTGAATTTGTACAGCAATGATCTAGACTGGCAGTTCTTCAAGTCAATATTCAGCGATGTCAGTCTATGGATACATTAAAATATAAATAGCAAATAAATTAAAATATATTTTATCAAGATTTAGTCGACAAATGTTGATTATCTCAAACCAAATCTTGGTGAAAGTTAAATATTCACTGTAACTTCAGCTTAAAAATGATCTTACTTATTAAAAATATTATCGAAGTTTTGTTCAGAAAGGACTTGTTTATTTTAGCTGAAAATATCTTTGAATCTCTGCATGATTATCTGGCAAGTTTGACCTAAATCATTACCGCCGACCAATACCAAAACGACTTCTGTTGTGCATTGACAAACAAAGCAAGGTTGTTAGTGATTTCAAAGTATTTCCTTTCGTCTTTGCTGACCCAAGTCCCAGAGTTGGACACAGCTTCAGTCTGTGACTGAAGCCGATAAATCATTGCGATCTTGCTGCTTCTAAATCCTCGTTATTTGAATGTTAGCTAATTTAACAATATTTTGTAGTTTTTACTTTTTGGCTGCTTTTTCGATCTTAAAATACGGTGAAGCGGGAGGCTCTTCTTGTTCGTGTGGCTGAAATAAGTTTTTGAAGAGCTTAATGTGATCGTTTTCAATCTCGCAAGCGAGATCATACAGATGAACATCGTCTTCGAAGATCTTGCCGATGGTCGACTTAAATTCTGTCAATTTCGTATTAATTACGTTCTGCAACTCGTCATTCTTTCCTTCTTTTCCTCTGCGAGTAGATCCGCTAGATTTTTATTAATTTGCAGCAGTTAAGATGAAACAGAAGGGATACTGGTGCGTCGGCTTACATGTTGGACTCTTGCTTTAAGATTTTTTCATTTTTACTAAATTCTTCAAGCAGCTTTCAGATGTATGAGTCTTTAAATCCTATTTTGCTACAATTAATTAAGACTTTTAAGGATTTGGAAATAGGAAATTTGCTTGAAATAATGACCTGTAAATTTTAATGAACGATAAAGTATAAGTTTTGATTAGATTGCTTACTTAATTTTGAATTTGGCTGAATAAAATCTTCAATTCCAATAGTTTCTCTCCTTAAATTTTCAATTTTTATCAGGTTGTTTTTAATAGTGCTGATAAAGTCAAAGTAAAGCTGTCTTTTGAACAGCATTATCCTAATCTCTTGCGTGATTGCTTCCAAATCAGCAATAAAAGAACTGATTTCAGTAATTTCACTCATTCAGTCGTCTCAGTCTGCACAAATTAGTTTGGATTTGTTATTCTTGATGAATTTAGCAGGATTTTCATTGCATATTTGACAGATTTGGTTATCAAAAATCTTGACCACAGGAGCGTACAGCTCATGGTGTTGAATGGCCATATTATTGTCGTATAAGTTGAAGTAAAACACTTGACAGTTTGCATATCTATTTCATTAAGCAATTTTAAATTTATTTTTAATAAATTCGGTCTTAAAATGTGTAGAGACTTCGCATCAAAATTATTTGAATTGTCGATATTTCAAAAGTTAAATTACTTACTTTTGTAAATAAAGCATTGATACTGCATATATTATTTAGATTTTAAAATTAATCGTGTATTTTTTTAATAAAAAAGATGAGATGCAGGAAAGAAACTTGTTGTTTTGATATTAATCTAATTTATATATAAAACAGTAATTATTTCCTCATTTGTTATGTATATAATCAGCTAAAAATGCATAAAAATATAAACAATTAATTAGTGTATCCCATCAAAACCTATAAATCTTCTTTTAGACTTGAATAAAACTGCAATATAAAAGTCTAAAAACTCCACAAATTTTTTTCTGAATCCATATTTTTTACTGAAATATACAATTATTTCTTTTTTATTATCAAATATAAAAAGTATAAAGTCAAAGATTACAGTGATTCAAAACTTGTGCTGTTGTCTTCAAAAGGTAGAAAGCCATGCTTCTCCATTTATTAATATTTTTTATTATTATCTAAATTCCATAATATCAAATAATTGAAGCCACCCCAGCTCTGCAGTTGCAATATTCCTGCGGCTGGTGTATTTCTGCACTAGCTACTACAAACAGCTGTAAATGAAGTATTGCGACTGTTGCCAAACTAGCTCCGCTTGATAACACTACTTCTCTGCTTTGAGCCTTGTTTTAACTCTGCCTGAGTTCAGTTTCTGAGTCGTGTCAAACTTATGTTCTGTCTGGTTGCACCTGGCTCTGAAGTCCTTAAATACCTTTAAATCTGAGATCTTGGACCTGTACTGCGCCTTCCTTGGCTCGTTAATGATATCGCACTTATTTGAATGCTTTAAAATCAACTGGAGCATTGGTGCAGATCAGCCTGCTGCTTTGCGATTTAACCTCTGGTTCAAAAGCCACTTTAGTCTTCATGATTTCTAACATTTTACGTGATTGACTATGGATAGTGAATACACTGCCTACCTCATTTTCTTCGGGTTTAATATCTGCGCAACCGGGCCTTTCTTCACACTCGTCACTATTCTATTTTGGAGACAGGCGGTGAGTCAGTGGTGGCTTGCTGTCAAAATCAAACCCCGACAGCAATTTCGGACTGATGCAGTCGTTCTGTCGCTTTATCAAACTCAGTATTTTAACGACATCATCTCGAGTTTGAGCTTTATTATTCACACCGCGGTGGTTGTTTTTATTTACTCAGTTTTTGGTTTAAATTTTGAAGAGTCACCTATATAATTTTAATAATTCGAGATCAGAAATCTTCATACGCATTTATTTAGCTGCACGTAGTCCTTGTTGATTTGGATATCAACAGTATCCTTGAACCTTTGCTTGTTTTTGAAGTACTCCTGGATGTTTATTTGCTTGTTGTGGTCCTACAGATAAATACACAAACCAATACCTGCACCTGCTCTCGACTCGTAATGCAGATTAGGTCTTCTGGTGACACTACGTTTTCAGGAAGCTGGATCGAAAGCGATCTTAAACCTCGATTTGCAGTCTGGTAATCAGCTGTTTTATTCATCGATGAAGTGACGTCTTTGTAAACAGGCACCGGCTGCACTTTGTGGCCCTGCTTCTTTACTGAATGCGCGTGGAACTTGCTAAGCTGCAGACAGTTATTTTAGTGTTGGAAACGCAAGATCTGGCTCCTTTTCAGGAAGCAAGTTCGAACTAAATATTTTGAATGGGTGCAACTCGATTGTAAATCAGTTGCTTCCTGTGTAATGCGCCATCCTTTTAAGCTTCTCGTCTATTCGAATAAATAACTAAGGTGAGATTTATTTTACCTTGAAGAATTTGCTTGAAAGGATCTCTCCACTTTCCAGGTAATGAATTGTAAGTATGAGGTAACAAATAATTCGAACTTTTCTTTTTTGACGCAGCGATACTAATTTCTTTGGTTCGCACTTTCCGATGAGTTTGCATGCTCTTACTGTGTATAGTGGAACGAGTAGTATCTAGAGCCCGAATTTGGGAAATTAGCAGTAGATATTTAATATTCTTACTTATATGATTTTCATCATCGAGAACATCATCGAAAAATCTTCCCATTGTTTTTACTCTGTTATACTTGAACTTCTTTGCTGTTTTAAATATTTTTGACTTCCTTGGCTTTGTTGTACTTTCATCAGTGTTATTCTAAAGTAAAGAGCTTGAAAATCATCTTCAATAACATCACATTATTTTGGCTAACAGTTGAATTTTATATAGCAGGAAGTTTAATTTTTTTATTATTCAAAACTTCAGTATTTGCGATTCTATTTTTAACTGTTGAGTAATCAGTAATTAAAATATGATAATTTGAAGAAGCTCAAAATATAATAACATAGTATTTTAAGATTCTTCGAAATTACATTAAAATTATACTTTTAAACCAAAATCAGTATTTTTAGTTTGACAAGATCTGTAGATATATAAAAATTAACTCTATCAGTAAAAAATTTCAAAGCCGAGTTGACTTGAGCCCATTTATTAAAATATGATTTTATGTCATCTAAAATTTAGCAATAAAAACAGTAAATAAAACTCGTTCTGATAAATTAGCACACAATTACGAAATCTTCGAATTTTATTATTAAAAAATCACCGAGTACATATAAATCAGTTTAAAATTAGGGAAGATTTACTATTAATATTAAATTGAAAAGCACTGTTAACTAATCATTCTTTAAAGCACAACTGTGGCAGTAATGCAGCTGTCAGTAGTTTGAGACACGTATTGACTGATGCAAGGTCTGTGCACCCAGCCTATTACCATTTTATTGCGCTTTATTAAGTAATATTTATATTTAACTTCAGCACAAATAATGGCACAGCTCAATACCCAGATTTAGTATTACGCTGTTCATTAATAAATATTGAAGCCCCCGTTCTGCAACAGGACTTTGAGAATTACAATAGTCCAAGTTAAAGTGTGCTAATTGTCATCGTCGTTGTCTGGAATCGGCTCGGTGTAACTTTGCAACACTAGATGGTTAGGTGAGGGACAGTACAGCATATTAAGATGATTTCTTTCTGTACGATTGCCTTTGAATGCATGTGCTTCAGAAGCTCAACGATCTCCATGTAGCTAAGGGATTTTTAATTACTCGCTTTAGTCATAGTAGTTTATGCCAAAGGAATGATTTAAATATTTAGTTGTACAAATTATGTAAATTTTATGACAAGTTTAGTCATCTGTGTATTTATAGTATTAGCAAAATAATAAATTCGAAATTATCGCTCGTACAAAAGCATAAATTAAATAAAAAACAGCTATACTGAGAAGGGTCAGCTGAATAAACTGCTTAATTTAAGATATAATTTAGTTAAGATTAATTACAGCGTTTTTGAACTTTCTTTTCTTAATCTGTAAATAATCTTATCAAAGGATTTCTCAGAGGCTGTTCAGTCAAGCAGTCGTAACTAAAAATGCATAACCTGTACTTACCTCTTGATTTTGTTGTTTAGCAATTTCAATCATTTCAAGTGCGACGTCTTCTCGATTGAAGCTTATTCACCTCTCAAGCGGAGTAAAAGGTTCTCTTCCTTCGCTTCTGCCTGTAAAATTACACCATTTTGATACCGTTAAAAGTCGCTTTAAAAAGCCAGTTTTTGCGTTTATTTGAAACCTAAATATTATTAACTCAGCGCACGGAAGCTGCTCCAAGATCGTCTTGCTTGATGAGTTCTCCCAAGTTCATATTGTTGAGGTTGATCTTGCTCCAAAAGGGAGTTGAGTACAGTAAGACCTACGCATTCAGCGAGAAAAATACCATCGCGATTAGCTTCACATCCTGGATCTCCAGCTTGATAATCTCGAAGATCAGCTGCGAGTAGAACAGCATCGTGTATCTAGAAGTCAGACTTTTCACTTACATCGAGTAGTGGTTCCTCCACTCCTCGTAGGTCGAGGAGTCTGACTCTTCTTGAGTCCGCACGATTTCGTCAATCTGAACGAGCACTTCGTGCAGCTTTGCAACCGAATCCTTTGGGCTGCTTAGAAAGTTCTTAATCAACTCGACTGCGTTGACAGTGTGGAACCGGAAAACCTAGATTTAAGGAATTTAGAAGATTATTTGAGTCTGTAACTGAGAGAAACTGGAAATGAAAATGTGTAAATGAACTGACTTATAAGGCAAAACTAAAACTAATATAAATAAAATGAAATTACATTACATTAACTTTATAATGATTTGAAGCTCGTATAGTTTAAATGATAAAATTTGATAGCTTTGCTTTATAAAAAATAATCAAAACAGAATTATTTGAATTGTAATACTTATAATATTTTCAAAATATAATAATTGCAAATGAAATTTTAAAGAAATTATATAAAATAAACATTTACATTATCTAAGTCAACTCCTTCAGACTCTTCATTTTCGTTTTCTTCACCTAAAAATTATTCCATCAACACACCATTACTATTTTCGTCCTCCATATTCAAATTTTATATTTATCATTAAAATTTTATTGAGTGGGAAAAAAAGCCTCATGCCTAAAAATTTAAAATTTTTACGCTGTTTATTTTCTCTCCATGCCTTGTCTTTTTCAACAACCCATCTTCTCTCTCCAAATAAAAAAAATCCTGTAACAAATACTCTTGCTATTTCCTGTATCCTGTATCCTTCTCCAACCACAACCCAACTGCTGCCTTATAAGTGTGAGTCTGTCCAAAGTCACAAAGATCCCACCCTCATTTATTTGCACTAGCATCCTAACATATTCTCCTATCACTGCTTATTTGACTATTGATTCTATGCGATTTGCATTCACAATAGATTCAATTCAAGCGATTTTTTTTTACCAAACCGCTGTATTTCAATATAAGAATCAAATGCTTGCGATTGGGTATATTCAACGCAGGTGGTGGGGTTGTAAACACAGCATTGAAACTGCATTGTTAATGCAATTTCAGCATAGAATCAATATAATACAACTCACACCAAAAGTAACCGATTATTACAAATACACCGATTGCGGGTTTACAGATAAAGATATATTACTTGCAATGCTGCTTAATTTTGTGTTTTAGACAAATATTTTTATTATTCACTCAATGACCCTGACTCCTGACCTTCGCTGTATTTAAATGAGTAATCAACCTGTTGACGAATATGCCTTCAGCAGCAATACTTATTTGCAAGGAAAATTGAGGAAGCAGAATAGGCAGGACTACATCCAAAACAACCCAATGTTTGGAAACCACAAATCTAAGCAGATAGAAGACAATGCCTACGATGATTATTATAATGTCCGTTTAGGACCAAATGATAATGCTGCAGATATTAAAATGATCGACGAGATTGGGCTCAATGCCTTCTTATTGCTAAAGAACTCAAATAACTCTTCACCAGAACATATCAAAATCAGTAGCAAAGCTCACCCTGAACATGACAGAAGCGAAGATAAAATTAATTACGATCGGGCTTTTGAAGAGATGAAGTTTGAAATCGAAAGAAATAACTATATACAGTCCAAATACAATATTGCAGAGGCTTCCAGCTCTCAAGGAAACCTTGACGAGATTTACGACAACTTCCTTGACAACGATATTAATTCACCCTTTTTAGAAAACGACCAGCGAAGCGACCATTCAAATGATAGCGATAATAACGAACTTTTACTAAGAGATGTAGACGCTAGCGATGTTGCAAATGAAGTCGACGAGGAGTACAATAAAAATGGAGGAATCTCAATTCCAGCCTCGTCAAGGACAGCTTGCCGAGAAGAACACGACCTTGTCAGAAATGAAGCAGGGACGTCATACAGACAGTTAATAAATCCTGGCAGTTCAACGAATACAATAACAAAAGCAATCACTAATGTAAGGAGCATAGAGTCGTCTGAGTCGATCACTCGCTCTCCAGTCTGAGTGCTAAAGACCTACGTGATAAACAAATCTCGCAAGCTGATCTCACACTTGAACCAGTCTGAGAAAGAATGAACTTACTGACTCAAGCAACGGATAATAAAATAAGGAAGACTTGCTGCAAAACCAAATCAATAGGAATTTGAGCAAAAAGTATATGACAAGCAAAGACTTTTATAACGTTAAAATCGTAAACGACATTATTTATAACGAAAACACACACATCGTGTCTGTCTTCAAAGACTACCTAATTTTAGACGACATCAGCGAGTTTTTGAAGCGAAGTTACGCCAATTTTGAGACCAAGCCAAGATTGGTTAAAATATACGAGTTTTACGATAAATATTCAAAAGTATTCCCCAATTATGTCGTCCTTCCGGAAAGCAAATACATGTTTAAAAATATCGAAAGGAAACAACGCATGATCGACGAAAAACAAAAATTTAAGAATGAACAGGAGAAACGACTAAAGGTGCACAATGAAAAGAAATAAAAATTTTGGAGGGTTCTCAGACCTTCTTGATTCTTCAGAATCGGTCGATAAGATATTCAACACGAAGTTTATCGAGAGCATTAATAAAGTATCAACTAGCAATATGAATAATTCAAGTACGCTAAATGGAAGTAAACTTAGCCAGTTTGAAGAGCATAAAATGCAGTCTTCTTCGATTTCGCAGCACTCTCAGATTTACAAGCAGGGGTCGGCCTCAAAACAAGAGCAAATGAATGAAATCTGAAACCAAAGTGGTATTAAAAACCAATTAAGCGAAGTTCCGCTCGACGAACTAATCGAGAGGTTCCTCGAAAAGGATAGCGAGATTTTGACAAATAACAGCATTGAAAACTGTATTTCCGCAGAAACTAGCCAGATTGAGTCAGACATAAAGCAAAGTTCAAAACGAAGAAAAGTAAAAAGAGTTGACTACACTCTAAAAATAACTTCAAATGACATTGAAAGAAATAATCCTGCGAAGATTCAACCAAATAAGCAACCGACAAATTACAAGTTGAATCCAAGCACAAAAAGTACAAAGTCAGACGGTGGTGAGATACCTAGGAGCCAGTTCGACAAATGATTTAAAAGGAAAGAGTATCAAAGGCCAACAAGCAATAAGGACAATTATAGTTCAAAAGAGAGAACCTTGCTTAATACTCAAAAGTACGAGATAGTCTCTAATTGAACGTCAAAAGATTCGCCTGCGAAGCCACTGAAGCAAAGCAAGTCAACTAGGATGATCGAACCGAAGAAGCGCAATGAAAAAGTGTCTCCATCCAAATAACTTCAAAATTTTAAAGACCAAGCAAAATACTTATGAGACGCAGAGCGTGAGCAATATTGCAAGCCTCAATTCTGAAAAGGCGAAGTATGACAACTATAAAACTTTCATTAAAGAAGGCAAACTTAAAGGACATCAGAGAATAGAAACTTGGGCTGGAGGTATTATCAATCGGAAAGGCAGTAATATAGTAAGCAAGAACCCTCAGTGCATCCAGGAAGACCCTTCAGCTAAACTATCTAAAGGCTACACTGCTTATCTTACAAATAAACGAATGACTAACCATTCGAGGAAAAAGGCAAGCGTCGGAGCGATCGGAACAGCAAATATCGAATCGAAGTCAATCGCATGAAGTAAAAGTGCCTCAAAGCTATCTCGAGCAAATCAAAATACGGAGAATAATTCTGAGACAAATGCGGACTCAAGAAAATCTTTGAATTTAAAGTCTCAAAACTCTAAGTTTTTAAATAAACCAGAGACTAAGAAATACAATGATCGACCAGCATACTTAGTGAGAAGTGGAGTCGGTCAGAATATTCACACGCCGACGAATTTGGAGCTGGAGTCTGGATTCAAGACCTCCGGCGTTCTCTCAGCAAGAACTCTAAAGCAGTCTTCAATAGGTGCAAATACCGACAGACAAACCAAGAAAAACGTGAGAATTGAAACCGAATACCAATCATCAACGCAAGACCAGCGGGTCAAAAGAGTTGACACAAAGCAAATTAGAGGAAAAATGAGAAAAGGAGAAATTGCAGGAAAGGAATCGAGTTCAAGCTCAAGCAAAGCGTCGCTAAACTGCCCGTCTTCACTTTCTAAATCTAATTCTAGAAGAAATGATGATATTGGCAATACAAAGCATCAGAAATAAAAAGAGTGCTGCAATTCCGACAAGGACTACAAAAGCTCTGTATTCAAACAATATGGAGTATGATAAAAATAAGAGGAATTCTAAAGCAGCTATAAATGCCTTAAAGCCTTCGTTTTCGACAACTCATATTGCGAACCAGCCGGTTCAAGAAACGATTCATAGTAAAATGGAGCTAAACATCAAATACCCAATTTACGAGAGGCTGCAAGAAGACAAAAATTGTGATCCGAAACGACAAACGTACAATGTTGTAAAGAGCTCACGAGATTCAAGAAGACTGATTGAATTCAAACTTAATGAAAACAGCGAGTCAACTCAAAATATTATCGATAAAGACCATAGCAGTCGGTTGGTATCTCAT
Organism: Euplotes cf. woodruffi 2 WChen-2021; assembly: GCA_021441665.1. Taxonomy (NCBI): domain Eukaryota; phylum Ciliophora; class Spirotrichea; order Euplotida; family Euplotidae; genus Euplotes; species Euplotes cf. woodruffi 2 WChen-2021. The sequence continues at coordinate 14,232 of JAGYYN010000756.1, read as the reverse complement.
AAAGGTGAAGTTGAGCATTCTAAACATAAGTTTTTGTATCCAAAATCAGAGTTAACAAAGCGGCTGATCACGAATAAGTCGGAGAATGCTCTTGAAGTAATACAGAACAAGTACGGGCATAACCCAGGCTTGAATAAACCAAATGGAAAGACGCCTTCTATTTCTGTTGAGAAGTCGAGTCTTCACAATAGCAAGAGCTCTCGAAGCGAGCTGAATAATAGACCGAAGTGACAGACGTCTCGAAATAACCCATTCCCCAGCTACAAAGCTGTCAAGTCAATCAAACATAATGTTGAGAGCACGGATAAGATGAAGTCAGACAGACTGTCTGGCAAATTTAGCAAAAATGCAACGAACAAGCCATCTCAAGTAAAAATTTACTTGAAAAATGAAGATGTATAGAATTCAAGAATATTTTTAATATCGCTTCAGTTGCACTAAACTGTTGATGCAAATAACACTCGCTGCTTTAATATTCACGACTGAGATTTAGATAGTAAAAATGGTTGATTAGAGATTGAATAAAATTTAAATTATTAAACCTCAAATGTTAGCTTTCTAAATCCATTTAATCTAATGAAGCATTGTTATAAAATATAAACAAATATTAATTTGTATTTTTCTAAGTGACATACTATCATTAAGCTAAAGTTGAATATAAGTTTGATTATTTTTTGTTTTATCAAATAAAAAATCTCAATCAAGCTTAACTTTATTTGTCTTACGCTTTAAAATAAAAAATAATTAAGACCTTTATAATTGTCAGCTCGAGCATTATAAGGAGCAATATAAATTGAAGTTTGGCATTAATATAGAGATACAAATCATATCAGTTGTTTTTATCTATAAAGGTGAGCTTAGCATGAGTCGTCGAACTCCTGCACGTCTTCGTCAGTCAAGTCGTGTACATCATAGCTTGTGGCGCCTTCAATCTGTTCACTAATCTCGTGCTGTTTAAGCTTTTTGAGGTTGAAGGTCTGCTTTATTCAGGTTCTCACGTCTATATTGCAGTTTAGACCAAACTAAGATATTATTTGAATTGCATATCAAAGTTCATATTTACGACACAAAGCATTTAAAGATAAAAAAAGTAAAGTTTTGTGTTCACCTTCCGCTTTGTATAGTGTCTTCAAATAAGAAAACAAGTAGATCATTTCTCTGTCGTTTTTATCATAGTAAAACGGGAGCATCGGAACTCCGTTGTCTATTTGAAACCCAAAAGAATGCGCTGCGTTGTCAACGATCACCATTTCTTCTAACTTCCAAGTTCTAAATTTGCTCGAAGGAGTTATGAACAGTCGGATATCTTTAATATGCACTCTTTCAGGAGTTGTGTAGCAGTGGTTTCGATAATACCTTCCTTCAAAAATCTGCGAGGTTGGGTCGAGGTAGTCTAAAATAGCATCTGCGTATTGCTTTTGTGATGCTGTGAAAATGACAATTCTGTAGAGCTTATTTCAGCTCCATTAGCACTTCCTTCACGTATGGTCGAATGTTGATATACAGGTATCTCGTTGATCCATCTGGATTGATAACAGGCACCTGAGCGTCGTAGTTCTGGTCCGCCTCGCTACAACCATAGTTGTTTTTGTTCCTTTTATAAAGAGTGTGAATGATCGTCTCGTCCATATCGAGAATTAGCAACCTTCTGTGGTCAGTCTTGAAGAATGCTTCCTTTCCTGTCAAATAACAGCAGCTTTCCGGGATTTTCAAATGTGAGACGTATCTGTATTAATTATGCAAAGGGGCTTTACTCGAGAGACTGCAGAGTCATGACGACATGTTCTTCGTTCCTTCTCACGATTTCTTGAGACTGGACTGGCATATCCGCCTGCTCCTCCCTGTTCTCAAAATCTAAGTCGTTGATGTTCAGCTGGTAGACTGGGAGCTTTGAGTAAATTGCGTTTTCAATAGAATGGTGGTTTTCCATATCTATCTTAGAAGCTGAACTTCTTAATTCAGCATTATGAAGCGAGAAATTCCGAGTCGAATCCTCGATTATCATTTTATTCGCATCAAAAGGATCGTTTAAACTCGCGTTCACGCTACATCTCAAGCTTTCGTAAGCTTGCGAGTAAGCTTTCCTAAAATAATATCCGATATAAGCCGGATATTTATTTAAAATTGCTGATTCAAAATTCTTTTTCTTTAGAGACTTTCAAGTCATAAGTGATTCCAATAGCTTTTTCAATTTTTGATTCTAGATTTGACTCAGTTTTAAAGTTCTCAGTAATTGACTTATATCTCCGAATGTGTTTGCCCGAACTGTCGTTCTTTATGTATTTCGGTTTGCTATATTTACAAGATTGTTAAGCTCTGCTAGTTCTAATGACGCTTTTATATTGAAGTTAAAAACTTTAGCTACTTTTGCTTATCGTTTTCAAGAAGCTCAACAAGTCTATGTCCTGATGAAGTCTTCATCGCATTGAGGCCACTGCGGTTTCCACTTGCTGATTTGAATCGATCTGCATCAAACCGGTCTTTTTGAGGCGGGTCTTTCCTCTCGCTAAATCATCTTTGGACCTTGCTGATTGTTCTTTCTTGTGAGCTCGAATTCGTAACTGTGCTTGTCTGATTCCCGCTCCTTGCTGTGGCTATCTTTAGCTGAGTTGATCCGAAAGGTTTTGATACTGGATATGATACTTTCCTGCTCGCAGAAATCTCTTCTAAAATAAAGTATTGATAAGTAAATTAACAGCGATTGGCTTGTTTATTGTTCAAATCTCGTTACTTACTTCGATCTGTCGGGGTATTATTGTCGCTTAAGTCTATTTTAGTCAGAATGACAAACTTTCAGCACTCTTTTGACGGTTTACTTTGAATTTTGTAATCTTTCAGTTTATTTCTTTTTAACAGAGTCTTTCTTCGCTCGATAAACAGTCTTTTTGAATAAATCGTCATCGTCACTCGATGAGTCATTATCAAGTAAGTTGATTTGTTTATGAGCTCGAAATCATGCTTGGTACTTGTTCTAATTCAATATAAGAAATCGCAGTTAAATATAGCTATGCTATAAAATATTTGATCACTTGTTCATTTACGCTATAAATCAAAAGTACCTCGATTTTGGTGACCTTAACCATGCTGTTGCCTCTTTCTTTTGAGACTCCGCAGTGCTTCATGCTTTTGGTTGACTTTCTCCTCGGCAGCTTGATAAATCCTGTAAGGTTCTCTACACATAATGACAAGAAATAAGTACCGTCGTATTGCGGGATCTCATTGGTTTCATTTTCTTCGCTGTGGGACCTCGGACACACAATTGTATTACTGGTGTCAGTTTGAATTAACGACAAATTATCGATCTTCCTGTCAAGCCTGAACTTATGCGACCTTCAAGTTTAAAAGTAACTATTACCTCCTGTTGTCTTCCTTTGGCTTTGTAAATATCGGAACCGTTGTCTTGACGCGACTTGAGACCACCTGATTCGTGCTGTAGTTGGACTTTAATTTGACTTCTTTCTTCTTGCCTGCTTTCTCTTGATCTATAAAATATTTGACTATCAAGTGCATTGTGATTATCAAAAGTTATCTGTATATATTTACTTTCTTCAAGCGACTTTCTCCTTTTCAGCGCATCGATCGACCGTGAAGAGTAGACAATATTGACTCCTTGCTTTATTGCAGCTTTTTCTTCATTTTGAGAGCAGTCATTATTGACCAATTCAACTTTAGTCTTGATCTTGCTGACTTTTGGGTAATTCAACTTCATATTACTTCGGCTTATCTACGGCACTGTCAGCATGTTTGATTTTTAATTCAAACAAAGCTCAGTTTTATTTGAGCATCGGTAAAGTGGAACATTTAAAATAACAAATAGCGAGTGAGTGGTGTATTTAGCTACCTTTAATGATCCATTCCTCTCTTAAAGACTTTAACTTCTTGCTGGATGCCTTGAACCTCTGCGAGTCCGTCTTTTGATGTGAATTATTTGGATCTAAAGCAGTTATTTCGATAAGAATTCGAACTGTTGGATTTTGAATTTTTATTGATCCGAAACTTATAAGACTTGTGGGTGTTAAAAATAAACACAGATATAGGTTTATTTATAGCTGCACTCGCTGACCGTAATTTATTAGAGCCAGCTAAATTTTATTGCAGTTAAACTGATTGGTAATCAGACAGTATTTAAGTTCTATCTAAGAATATGGAAACTATTCGATATGCTGTTGGTATTAGAATTTGATCCTTATTAGTGAGTTTTTAAATAAATTGTTTAGTAAAGTAGTCGTTACCTGCTTTCATTAACCTCTTTGTAATGTAGGTCGCCATTTGTGTATATTAATAATACAAATTAAAATAGTTTAAATTGAAACAATTATTAATATTGAAGTCAAAATTCAACATCTGAAATATGTCGCGAATTTAGTAATAGATTGAATTACAAAATTTAAACTCAATACGCTATTAATTTTCATATTAATAATGCTAAAAACTATTGTTGTTAGTTAGGTTTCTTTGCTTTTTATAATTTTAAAATTTAATTTCACTGAGTAATTTGTATTTTTGTCTAATATAATTACTTTGATAGCTTTTTATAATTTTCACACAAATCATTTATTTTGCAATATAAGATATATCAATATACATTGTTGAAAACTCCAAATTAGTTGCGTTGATGATCTTCGCAGTATCACTTCAGTATTAATTTACTCAATATCATCGAAAATATCGTCTTCTTCATTTTTATTTTCTTTTTCCTTTGGCTTATCAGCTACTGGCTGTTGGCAAGTCAGTCCAAAGAAGTCATCAGCCTCTTGCTTCGTAACATTTGACTTGAAAGACTCGTCTTTTGTGATCAACCCGATATTATTGGCTCTAACCATTTCATAGAAAGAAGAGTGAATTCCTGTTTCGTATCTGTTTCTTAAATCCTAAGACAAGGTTAGTTTGAGGCAAAGTAATTTCTACCTTAAGGAATTCATTAAATGGTTGGGCTTCATCATTATCTTTACATGCTTTTCTCATCGACCTCAGACATTCAATCGCTTTTTCATATACGTCTCCTTGGATGCTGTGTTTGACGAATTCTAAAATAATTGCTTTCATTTGGGTTAGCGCTTCGTCAACTCGATCGACCTCTCTATCGTTGATCATCTAAATCAGCAGAGTAAAAATAATTAGTTATAGCACAGCTGAGATTATAATCAACAAATTTACCTTTTCAAAGTCTTTCACAGGATTCATTGAGGATATCTTATCGACTTTTTCTTCTTTATTAAAATCAAACTTCCTTTGCTTTTCTTCTGCTGAAAGCTCGGGGACAGTTTGAGCTTCAGTCGATTCAACTTGCTGAGTGATCTCTTCTTTCTTCTCTTCTTCGCTTTGTCCTTGAAGGACGATATCGCGGAGTCAGATTCTTCGTTCTTTGCGCCGAATCTCTTCTTTATTCTCTTCAAGTTCAAATGCACTTGTGAGTTCTTCGACTTGCTGCTGAGCCCTTTCAAAGGCTTCAACTTCGGGTCGAGCATGCTCTTCGATCGTTCGGTTTAGCTCTGGCAGATCGGATTCCTCTCCGTTGTAAATTCTATGGATCACGCACTGGTTGAAGTATTGCAAAGTTGGATTAAATACGTTTGTCTCTGCTTCAACACCTTCCTCATCAGCTTCGTCGATATTCATAGCATCGACGAACTCGTCCATTGCTTTTTGTTGGGCCGGAGTGGACTCAACTAAAGAGCCAAACTGATAATCTCGGATATCCTCGACAGTTGGTAGCAAGTTCATGTACAAACACTCGAACTTTGGTTCATGATAAGGATGCAGTACAACCAGCTTTGGAGACGCATTCTTTCTGCTCACCCACTTGGCAATCATCACAGTGTCAGTGTCCAGCATTGCGTGGATTAAAGAGCTAAATGCTCTCCTGTTATTTGCGGATTCCACAGGAACAACAATGTCTCACCCAGACATATAGTGTTGCCTTGGAACTTTGCTCGCTTCAGTAAAGCCTAACATTTTGAGGCACCTATCGTCATTAAACTTGAGCACCTCTTCGTTTATTTTATCAATAGGGACCAGTTGTTTCCCGTAGAAGTAAGCTTTAATTACGTCTTCGAGATCTATTTCTTTCTTTTCTGGATCGTCCACGTCTGCGTAGAATACCTCTCTTGATACTTCTCCAGATTTTACATCGTCTGAAGGATCAACGCACAGTGAGTGCTTTTTCAAGCTTGGAAGCTTCTCTTCGGTAGTTTTCGTGTAAACACACACTTCTAAATCACAGTTTTTAGCAAGTTCAAGAGCTCCTCTATATTTTGTCCTCTTTGTGACCTCGCGCTTTTGAAACTGCTTGAATATCGAGATCGCGAGTTTTGCAGGAAAAATCGCACCTTTGATTTTTGACGTGAAATCTTCTAAAATTTGCTTGTTTTCTCTTTGATTAGGAGACTCAAGGTCCATTTCTCCTTGGTTTCATTCGACTTTGATTTTGCGCATATCTAGGCGATTAGTTAGATAATTGTTACCTCCGTTTGGCTTGTCATTGCCGTCATCTTGATCATCGCTATCATCGTGGTTGCTCTTTTTCTCTTCTATGTGGCCTTCTTGATCAGAGTCTTCATTCAAGTGGTTGCAGAAGTCAATCGAAATAACATTGACACTTGTGTCAGTCTGAATCAGCTGATCGATTATATCTTGTATTTGATCAGAGTCTTTAACTTCGCTTTCTCCGTCGGTAATTAAAAATATTCTTTTGTTGTACTTTTTGTTTGCTATCATCAAATGAGTTTATTAGTGAAGTTGAATTTTATATATTTTTACTCAAAACAACAGATAACAATGACGAACTGAAGTCGCCGATGAATTAGTCAATCACAGGTAAAATATGTTTAGCATTTATGATATTTTTACATACCGTATTTATTGTAAATCATGTCAAACCCAACAATAAGACCATCTATCCAGTCCCCAGTGACGGCTAAATAATTTATTTTGTATATAATTACTATTTGAGGCGGTAATCTGTGAATCAATTGTTTTTAGAAGATCGACTGAAGGTTCGTCCATATACATGATCATATTCACGTTCTCATACCCTCCCTGCTTGTCGTTGATTGGATTGTTTGTAACATCGCTTCCAAATAGCACGATGCCAATTTCAGTCCCTTTTGTGTAAAGCAACTTTTGCTCAATTAGCATTTTGATAGAATCAATAGCTGCCTGCAGCCTTGTTATTCCGCTTTTCCCTCCACGGAACGGCAGATTCATAGATTTGCTCACGTCAAGTACTATTGCGATGGCTTCCTAAACAATGTAAAATCATCTTACTTTTGTGGCGGACATTTTGATGATAAATTCGGATGGTTAATTACAAATAAAATTATTTAAGTCAAATAATTATTACTAATATACTTTAAACTTAAAATAGTTGACACATTAAAAGCCTTAAGTTTTTAAATTTATCTATACACTGTCAAATTAAAAAATATAATCAGCATTTGTATTTCAATATTGCAAATATTTATTACTTCATTTAGCTGATTTTTATTAAACGAGTAAGCTATAAAGTTGCTGCAGCAGTTAAAGACCCAATAATAAATCCAAATATTTACTCTTATTGCTTCCCTCATGATTACAAATCTCGTAATTGAACATTAATTAATGACCTAGCAGTCTTGAGGAATTCACGCGGTTAATTTGCACAGAAGGCTTAGATACAGACATCTCGAGGTCAGAGTTCATCACAGTAAATTTTTGGATCGGCTCAATGCTCGACGGTCTGTCCTTTAGCTTACTGCTTGCCGAGATCTCAGAAGAATAGAACATATTTGGCGGCCGCACTTTGCTGAAGTTCTGCGACTGACCGAAGAGTCACACTCTGTTGCTTTCCAGCATCGAGCTCTTCACTCGGTTTAAAATCCTCGCTTTTATCGAGTTCTTAATCAGTCCGTGAGGCTGAGGAGATATATAATACGGCTTTGAATTGCTAGAGGCTTTTTCATGCGAATTAGATCGAACCGAAGGACTATTCATCGCCATTATAAAGTCTTTTAGCTTTAGTTTTGACATCCGTGCTGGCTTCGATTGATTCTGAGAAGATGAAGGCGATGCTGCAGATGCTTTGTTATCGAATAGGTTCTGCCTTGAACTCTGGTACACACTCTTCATCCTCACTGGAGACTTCATAAACTCGAGGTATCTTCAGAGCGGCTTACTTTTTCTTAACGGTCTTCTTTGTTTTTCTTTTATTTGATATTAGTTTTTGGATGGTCTGCCTTAGAATAGAAATACTCATTTTGATCTGGGCTGCATCAACTTTGGTAACTTGCTTTAAGTGACCGATCTGGTCTTTATTGATCTTCAACTTCGAGCTCTTGCTGTCGTTTTTAATCGTCTTATCAGCGAGGAGTCTGAGCTCATTCCAGAGGTCTTTGTTCAAATGCGCGATTGAAAGCTTGAAGATTCTCGGCTTTTCCTCGATAATCAAATTGGATATTTTACTTCCACTTTGATTTGCTAAAAGCAACAAGTTAAAAAATAGAGAATTGAACTCAACAAAATAGTACTTGTTGATTTCGCTTTTGCTTTCGCCCTCTGATCGGTAAGTTTGAGCCTGTGGTTCATCGTCTTTGAAACCCATATGCTTTCGAAGATCAATTGTGTTGTTGTAAGGAGTAATGAAATAGTCGACTTTTTGTAAGATTTTGTCATCAGGGAATACATCGTACGTGAATTCTTTGTGATCGATGTAGTTGACACTTTTGATGTCTTTCTTTATGTAGCCGTTTTGATCTAGTCGAAAATAGGACATATTATGATACGTAAATAAAAGCACTGCTAGTGATATTAATTCATCACTGTTAAATATAACAAAACTGAGCTTTAAAAAAAATAAAACTTAAATAAATAATAATTAATTGCTATACATTTTATATTTCGAATCTTGGACCTATTAAGAAAAGTTTGATTTTATTTAAAAGTGTATTGTGGTTTGTAGTTAAAATATGACGTTGTGATTATAATTTTTTGAAATGATTAGTCTCGTTTAAAAAATAATTTACATAAATAGCTTCTTATTTGTTACTAAAATCAATGTTTTATTCTTTCCTCGATATCAGCAATCTGATCAAAACCAAAGTAAATAATAAATACATAGAGGCTGAAGCGAGCTGAAGAGACACAAAGTATAAAACTTCTTTGTATCATAGATGGTTATCTTAAAATCACGTATCATACAATTACATTTCTTACCATTGTTTTCATATTTCGGAATTTCGTTTTTAAATTTCAAAATGTCGATGTTAAATGCCTTTTTCGCTGGTTTGTGCTTTAGTGTCCCAAATTTTCACAGGAACTTCAGCGGGTTTGATTTTATATCAGCTTTAGATACAGAGAACTTAACAGTTCTTCTTTGGGAAAGTGATGCCATGGTGTTGAAATTCAATAATTTTATTCCTAATTCAATAATAAATATTGCTTTGAAACACCTATTTTTTAATTTACATACAAATATTTTAATTTACCACGGATAAATAATTACAATATTAGCAAAAATAATAGAATTTTAGGTAAATTTTCTTTACAAATCCTCACCTAATATTAATTAAATTTAATTGTTAGCTTAAAATTATATTTACATTTGCTTTGCTTTTAATTAAATTTGTTATTATCAAAGCAATGCTAACAAATTATTATTAAAAATTAAGATAAAAATGGTTGAATTAAAAAAATATTTTTATTATTGCCTCTTTCAAAATCTTAATGCAATACAGACTGAGCTATTAACAAATCCTTGCCTGCAACAATTTAAGATTGAATTTAGTTAAATAAATTATTGACCTTCAGCATATCTGCATGCTTCGAGTGCTGTTTGGTCCTCTTCAATAAGTCCGTCATGCTTTTAGTATTCGGCAGCTTATTCACTGACTTTATTGCAACGACTCTATGCGATGTTGAGCCTGAGTCTGGCTTTCAATAATCATAGTTTTTCACTTTTCCAGCCTTCTTTGGCTTAGCTACTTTTGGTTTGAGGCAAGAGTCGTTTTGAGTCCTCATTTTAGACAGCGAATCGAACTATAATATTACAGACAGCAATTACCTTGCTCACCCTCGGCCTTTGAATGCTGTCTTTGGAGTATATGTTTGAAGAAAACCTTTCTTTTGGCACTTTTGCAGGCTTATTTGACTTTTGCAGCATTGAGTTGATTCATTCAAGCAGTTTTATCGATGAACTCTTCTCTGCTCTCTTATATTTGCTTCTAACAATATTTTAAATGAGCGAAGTATAATAGGCTTACAACAAATACTTCTGCTTATTAGTTTTTGGCTTGCTTTCTTTACTCATATTACTTTTATTTGTCTTTAAGGTTTTCGAGTAAGATGCTGAATCGACGAGTTCAACATTATTACTATTTCGATACGTTCTTTTGACTAAATTGCAGAGTTTGATATAGTCACAGCTGTACATACCCGATGGGATGATTTCAAATTTTGATGTAACTTTTCGTTTTGTTTTAGACACGTCTTCCTTACCCTTTTCTCTATTTATTAGCGGTTACTTTCATACAGTTGGTGCTTGATCATCCTCTTGATGAACACTTTGCGCTTTTCTTTAGAATTAGGCTTCGCTTGATGAGAAATATTCTCTCGTGCGGAACTTTCTGGACTGCTGTAAATCTCAAAATTGCTTTTGCTAAAGTATGTAATGCGAGTCACGAACCATTGAGAATTTCACTGGTTGGAAGGAACGACGTTGACAGTCTCGAATTTATTTAATCTTATTTGCTACCAATGCGCTTTTATTCCTTGATTCTTTGCAGTCCTTTTCGTACTTTTTAGGTTCCTTGGCTTTGACCTGGTTACTTGCCCTCGATTAACTTTTGGATCATAGCGCTGGTCGTGTTTTCGGAAAATCCAAAACTACAGGTTGTAAGGTTATTGCAGCAAAACTCCACCGCTACCTAAAGTCCGGAAGTACAACTTCCTTTGAGTCCTGCTTTTGCTTGGTGTGGTTGTTTAGCCTTGCTTTGATAAGCTCCGACTCGTAATGTACAGACTGCACTGGCTTGAACTCGTTAAAGTTAATTGACACTTGCTGCCCCATTTTCGGTGTCTGCCGATCGTCAATTGCACAATGCTTAGACGCATATCAATTGCTGTCTAATTTATGTAAAGTTTGCGCTGCATTTTTGTAAAATATGTTATTTGTAGTGGCTGTTGGAAGCCTTCGCTCCTCACTTCCCGACTTGCTTGTCTGCCAAATGCTATTTTCACTTTTTGTCGAATGCAATTTTGAGTTTCGACTAAGTTCTTTAAAACCTGTAATTAAGATAAAAGTCCTTACTTTTGTGCTTATTTAACCCCATAGCTCTTTTGTTGTTTTGCAGCGAATTTAAGGTCGATGGAACCATCGACGTCAACGATATCTTGTTGCTTTCTTTATTCATCGAGTGAGTCGATTTCTTGCTGACTGACTTTCTCGAAGCAACTTTCTTACTTTTAATTACTGTTGCTGATCGATTCGGAATTATGAGGTTGAGACCGAGAACTTTTAGTTAAATATTTATCATCGTGACTATCGCCGTTATTAGCACTCTTCCTGTTTTGATTTGAAAATTTCACTGCGTTGTACGCCAAATAATCCTGGTTCAAGTTTTCTTTCTGTTTGTGATGTTTCAGCTTCATTTTTGCTAAATTTTGACCTCGAATATTTGCTAGTAAATGTCCAGAGTCAGATAAAGAGCCAGAAAACTTATTTTGTATTTTATAATTCGCATCAACAGGGTATTTCATAAGGTTCACTTGTTCATTCTCCAGTTCCTGTTGTTCGTCCATAGCGATGTCAAGCAGTATGCGGTCGCTTTCATCGCTAGACGCTGAATTTTCAACTATTTTTATTCCAACTTTGGGGTTCTTTTTCTACTTCGCTTTCTGCTGCCTTTGCTCGAAGCCTGTTGGTTTCTAGTTTTCTACAAAGCAATCGTTACAAAGGAAAATATCACACTATAAGGCTAAAAATCCTACTTTTTGAGGATTGTTAGCTGACTGGTATTCATTCAAATCGATGCTTCAAGTCTTAATTGGCTTTTCGTTTTTAATACTGTGGCGGTCTCTGTTTTCATCTGAATTCACTCAACTGACTGGGGACTTCTAACCACCGCAAATTAACAATTATGAAGCAGCGAAGTAAGTGCAGGAAAAGAGAATAAGTTTACTTTAAAAATGACCTCAGCTTCGTTATCTTCCTTTGCAGCCGACTGCAGCTCTGGCCTTGAGCACTCTGAACTCTCGCTGTCGTAATGCTTGATCCTGTTGACTTGGTTGGATATCTTGTTGAAGTAGCCGTGGAATAGATTTCCTGATTTGCTAAATTTACTGTGATATGGCTTGACTGAGCTCTCCATTGCTGTGCTGATTTGGTATTTAAATTATTTAAATTTAATGCCCAACTTCAATTGCTTTGCAGCCTGTAGTACTCGAGTCTGGTTTTAATCCACTTCTAACTCAAATATGCATTTAGAAATATAGACTGAGTATCAATTTACAGATGCTGTGAGTTTTTTAAATTAATCTAGAAGTTTATTTGGTGATTATTTTAGATAGATTTTGCTATATATAAATAACTTGATGTCAATTGAGCTATATATTTAGCTATTTCAAACCTGCTATTTTGTATTTTAATTTAGTTTTATTGCTTATATAACAACTTCAAACCCAATAAAAGGATTAAAATTTTGAATTGAAGCATTAACTTTTAAATATTTAATTTTTAATAGTATAAATGCAGATTTTGAGCCAAAAAGACATGCAGAGCAGATCAATCAGTGAAAGACTTCTTCCTAAATCAAGTGCAAGACACGATGATAGTGACCATTTGCTGCACAATTACAAATCGCATACTTCAGAATTCGAGCCTTTATTTGGGAATAGCGAAGGTTCAAGTGTGCAGAAGCAGGTCAATATTAAAATTAGAAATCCAAATAAAGCAAGTGCTTACTGTAGACAAGACGAAAGCGTTGAAAAATGATTTACAAACAAAGAGAACTTGTACTCTACAAGTCATAATAACAAAACACTGAAACCTCAATTCTTTAATCCAGAAAATAGCGAAATCTTTATCAGGCACGAGCCAACAGAGACTAGCGAGAGTTCGATAAAATTTGAATTTGAAGGCATTTCAAATAAAAATTCTGAAGCGAAGTTTAAGCAAAATTTAAAACTTAGAAAGAAATTGCCGAAGAAATCAAACCGCGAGCGTTCGACTCCGAGCAGGCTGAACTCTGAGCTTGGAGAGAAGAACTTAATTACTGGGGAGATAATTGGCGCCACCGAGTTTAACATGCAGAACATTAATGACAATTTGTGATTGAACTTTGAAAGCTCGTGAAACGCACTAAATTCTAGCCAGTCGATGAAGCACGTCGAAGAACAGCTTATACCCTTGAATGTAGCGAAGGATGCATTACTCAAGCACAAACATGCAAAAGACAAAAAGAATAATATGCGGTCGTCTTCGATCCACTCGTCAAAAATCTCGCTGATTTCTGAAACCACTACTTCTGGAGCTCTCATCGGCTGGAGCTACCAAAACACAAAGGAAGGAAAGCTTTCAGGCATGACCAAGGATTTCGAGTGGAGACAACTATACCAAGAGAGATACGTGAATGAGAAAGTTGAAGCTGAGCTTGTGGAGTTCAAAGAAGAAATTGAAACTCGATTTAAGTACTCAAAATGAAAATAGCTACGTGTTTCCAAGAAGCCAAGCTAATAAAACAAAAGATGTAAAGCAAAAATAACGCAAATTTGAACCTTAATAAATCGCAAATTCAAACTGAAGACACTGAGAACATAATTCAAAGCAAAAATTTTGTTTTTGATTATAAAGAAAATGAATCTGACAAGCATAATGGAAATATTAAAAAGAATGAATTCAAGGTCAATCATGAGCAATCTTTGCCTCCAAAATAAAAACGGGTTGATGGAGACATTCGATATTCATATTGAAAGCAGCCAGTCGAAGCCGATTGCAAAACCAAGCAGTCGACAGGAGAGCTCAAAGCATAAAAGGCAAACGACTATGTTTAAATTCCACCACGACGACAGCTCAAAAGACAAGCTGCTGTTAAAAACAAATTCAAGTTTGAGCATTTCGTTTAATTCGATTGGCAAAGAGAACATTAACTACACGAATCTGTCGAATAAAGCAACTCTAGAGGGAACGAATGCCAGCAGCAAGGAGTCAAATACCAACAAGCATATATCCCAGGTTGACTTCCAAAAGGCAAAGCAGAAGTA
>JAGYYN010000624.1:0-12404 GCA_021441665.1 Euplotes cf. woodruffi 2 WChen-2021 | reverse complement strand
ATCAACCGACTGCTTAAATAAAGTATACAAAAGTGTGAAGCCTTCAAACGATTCGAGGATAATATCGTTGATAAACATTGATGCAAGTCATCGAGAGTAGCTGAGTACCAGCTTTCCGACTTTTATTACGATTTTTAGCATATTTATATAACTGAACATTTTTAATTCTATATTTGGAGTTCGACAATATCTACGCTATTGAATGCCTACACTAAATGGAAATAAAAACTGCAGCAGGATCGTGGATGCAAATGTATTATAGCAAAGAAGTTAATCTGTTCCTCGCTTGATTTGAGATCTTGCTATTCAGCAAGAGCTCAAGCTCTCCTTTTATTTTACTTTGCTTTGGATCTTCTAAAAATCTGTATTCATTCGTCACGTTTTCGAAGTTTATTAAAGCTTTTCCGATGCTTGAGAGAGCCTTTGCCTCTTCGTATGATAAAATCGACTGATAAAGGTGTGGATTGACTCAGTTTCATCTAATCGGTGAGCTCAGATACACTTACTTGTCCATTCATAAGATTTTAATTCCGTACAGCGCAGAGAACTCAATATAAATCGGCATTTTGCATCACGGAGAAAGTGGAATGCTCGATCCGTTAAACACACAAATAAACTTGTCAATAATTTTGTTGTAGTAGAACTTATTTGCTGTCGAACTTGCTAAAATTCGCCTTTTGCATTGCTGTGTTTACAACACTGTTCAGCTTGTCGTATTCACAGGCGGCTAAGTAATAATTGGTCTTACTTTGGTTCGATTTTAAACTCCTAAAGTTGCCTTACAACTCCTTACGATTTCTTTATACCCGCTTAAGATATTCGAGTTTTTGATTGTGTAATTTATTAGTGCTTTTGACCTACATTTAAATAAGCAGCCTCTCCTACTGATATTTGATATTAACAGATCCAGGGGTCGGAGTCACCTTTTCGCTATTCATTATATAAGTGCTGCTCGAATTGAGAGAAGCCTCCTCAGAGTTCTTCTTTTTCATTAGTGACCTGCTGGCTTTAGTATTCGCTTGCTTTCTTGCTTCAAATTTATTTCTTCATCTAAACAGTTAATACAGGTGCTACCTTTGCTTTTAAGTAGCTTTGCGAGAATGCATATTCTCCAAATTCATGGATCAAGTAGTTTTTTTCTGACTCCGAAATATTAAGGATGGCTTCGTTATCTCCAAAGTAGCGGTCGAAGTCCCAAAATGCGATGTTTTGCTCTCTTTTCGGAATAACAATCTGGTTAATTATGTGCTTGTCCAGGTCTTGCTTTAAAGAAGACTTCATAAGTTTGATTTTATTTACTGGAGACAGCGAGTTGTAGTTGTCCAACACTTTATCGTGAAATGTCTTCATTTGCAAACTCCAATTGTTATCGCTATGGGATTATTAAGCTCTTTACCTCTCGTTGTTTTTGCTCTTGCAGATGACATCTTTGAACATGATCTGTCTCTGCAGCTTTCTTACATCGATGTCGGAGTACTTCTGGAACCCCGGCTTTTGGTCTAGATACGCTTATTCGCAAATCAACGATTTATATGAACCAAAAATCAAATTTTTATCAGCACTAGTCGTTTGTTTACTTTTAGAAATAAAAATCGGCTGAGTGTTAATCCGATTTGGAGTTAATGTCGAGATGTGCTCAAACCGGCTCAGCTGAGTCTCAGGACTTGGGCTTCCTTCAATTTTTGCTTCATTTTCTTGCTTCTTTTGGTCTTCAACTATGAACTATTTGCTATTGAGCTTACTTTTAATTTCTGGGATAGCTGGCTTGATTTCCTGCGCTTGTGGGATTTTGTCAGCTGGAGGGGTCTTTGGTCTTCTGACCCATAAAGTTCCGTTCTGTGTTTTTCTATCGTCAGTAAACTGAGGTATAACTTACCTAAAATGGTGATCTTTACTGGCCTGATCTTCACTGTCACATTTTCACCAAACAATGGGATTATTTCCTCGTTTGATGAACCTCGATCAAATATGCATCCGTTTCTTATTGATTTTAATCTGAGCTAAGTCGATATTCTTGCCTTGGATCTTGATGACTTTATGCGAGGTCTTCTTTGTTGTCTCTTTATTTGTACCCGATTCACTGGAACTCAAGGCTTTCTATGAATCCGTTAGCATTATAGCCTCATGCTGCTTACCGATCTTGCCAGGCCTCCTGTGCTCTGAGTTGTGGCTATGATTACGCTTATTAAAGTTGTGGGCATGCTCATCTTGATAGACAAGATCACTGGTGGTTTGCTCGTTTTTATTCAGTGTTAAATCTGTATTCCTTCCTTTACTTAAATCAGGAATCAGCTGCATTTTGACTTCCCCAAACTCAGGCTTATTTTAAAATCGGCGTATTTCGCGATTCGTTAGTCACAGTTTGGCCGAAGTCTTTAAACTGAACCATTTTGAGGTCGTTGTTGTAAAAAGTGTGGGCTTGTGAGGCATTGCTCATCGCTATTTTAGCTGTTCCTCCTTCCTCTAAAATACTAAAGTCTGTCTTGGGGCTATATCACATAATTAACAAAAATTGGAGTAAAAATAACGAAAACGAGTATATTAGCCTCAGCTTGAATTTTAAACTTCTTCATAAAGTTATATTTGTATCGATGTAGTCACAAGAGAGCCAGCTGAGCACAACTGGAGCCAAGCTCTAATGGTAATTTCTAACAACTGCAAAGTTGTCTCAGCTAAAACCTATCACAGAGACTCAGACCTGCACAAAATTAGTTTTCAGCTTAAAGCTCATTTTGATAATTTAAAATATAAAATCTTAGTTTACTTTTAAATTTGTCTGTTTTGCATTCTTGTTATTTCGTGAGTTTTCAACAGTCTTTAGCCGTCTGAGATACTCAACGTTATTGTTTAAGTACACTTGCTTCTCGTGTTGGCCTCTCGAGCTGATGTTATTGCGAGTGATTGTGCTGAAGAAGCTCTGCTCGTGCTGCTTATTTTCGTTCTCTAAGCTTGACTTTCTTGGACCCAGCGCTTAAATTGCTGTTGTTTAGCTCCTCATGCAGCATCTTGTACCTGTCTATATCGATTTTAAATCTAATAACTTGAAATTCTAGAATCATACGAATCTCAAAAATTCGATTTATTTGTGAGTTTTATTCCACTAATTTTCAACATTTGTTAATAATTTGAAGAGCGAAGTTTGGGGAATACTTACCGTACTTTTCTGAGTCTTTGGACTTCAAACGGACGTTGGAGTTGTTCTACAGCCTCAGATTAGATAACTATCGAGTCGAAGGCAGGATGAGGCCAAGAGCTTACTTTTAATCTAAGCTCGTATTCTATTGACTTGCTCAAAATATCGTTTTTAATTCTTGATCTATATGCGGTAATTTAGAATCCAAAGTGCTAATATTAGGTTATTCATTATTGAGTCTTGAAGAATGCGGCAAGATTCTGAAGTAACAGAACGACGGATTTGACTTCAGACGTTAACAGATTCATAAATTAGAACAGATTATTATTACCTCTGCCTTTTGAGTCTTGGTTCAACCTAATACACTTAGTACCTCGTTTGTAAATGGAGTATTTGACGATAGGACTGTTGGCTTTGAGTACTATAAATGGTCAAGAATTCGGACATTGTAAAATATATAGTTCTATATGAAATAAAAATAAAGCATAATGTCTTAGGAGATATTTCTGTGATTTTATTCAATATAATTTGACAAATAATTCTGCAAAAAATTAGCTTTTAAAATAATAATTGATTTTAATTGTTTAACTTAAACTCTTTATTGAGAAGAATATAAATCGAAATAATCTCGAAAGTACCATTGGAGCTTATAGATTTATAAATATTTATTCAATTTTCGAATCAAAGATAGCTAAAAACACCACCATTTCGGTTTTTTAAACTAAAAAATAAATATATTCTTAATTTGTCTTCTTTCCTTAATTTTTATTGAAACTAATTTTATAAAAATAACAAAATAATGGATTAGTAAATCTTTGAATTCCTTCAAACCTAAAAAATAACAAGTTGGCCTGATAAATCTCCAAAATCTCATAATAAATCAAAAACTCCATAAAACATAATAAAATTTTATTTTAAATAAAATTTTTACTATAATTCCTTTATTTTCTCGATTAAAAAAGACTGAAATAAGATTTAAAAAAATACCATTTCCCATGTGAAAAAATAAATTGTGAATCTTAATATTTGAACATCTCAAATTTTCAAAATATCTATTTGCAAAATCAATACTGAGATTAATTAGTTTTTTTTTATTTTGCTGTTCTCTGTGGTTTTGAGCCCCAGAAATCCTACTGTTTCTTTCGACACAAAAACTTGATGCATTGCTTGTTCAGCTGCAGCTTCTTAATGTTCTACGTTTGTTAGCAACAGCAGGCGATACTTACTTTGCGTTTTGGGGTCGCAACAGTCGCCAGTTTGGCTTCTAAAATATCCGCAATGTCTAGATCTTTATTCAAACTGTCCTTTTCTTTGCTTTTGCATTCTATAGCAATTTTAGTGTTTTTAATGCACTTTCCCCGCTGTTAAAAATCGTCAATTTGCGAGGCTTGGTTTTATCATTTTGTGAATTGCGAATGCAGAACTTCGCCGACGTCCAGTTGATGTTCTTTACTGAGCCTGAAGGTTAATCCGCAACGCTTACTTTTGTTCAGCCTGCACTTGATGTGCTTTGATTTTATTATCTGCTTATTTGTACTGCTGAAAGCTTTTTAAGTTCTTCGTTGAGCTGCAGATCGGACTCCCCGAATCAATCGATATTTTGTGAAGCACCTTTATCGGCCCCTTTTGAGGCAAAAGTCCGAAAGACTTCATATTGCCTGAGTTGTAGTACAAGTCGTGGTCGGCTCTTGAACGCCGTCTAGACGCAGAGGCGCTCATCGCGGAGTTGTTTACCTTTTGGTTCGAGTTCCTGCTTTTATTTTTTTCCTAAAGTACTACTTTGGGTGTTGAAGTCCATCAGCGGAGTTGTGATCCCAATGCGTTCAACAAATCAGCTTGTATCTCGTTTGCCTTCTGTACCACGAAATTCGATTATAGAAAAGAGGAAAGACTGAATATTACCCTTAGAAGCGTCTTTATCTGCTTTCTCAGTGCTGTCGTGCTTGCAGATTTTAGCATTTCTTCCTCGCCTTTTGTAGTCTCTTGTGGTGATCCTGACAAAATCGTCTAGTCTTTGAATCGTGTTTTTATTCCGCGAGATGGTGTCTATATTTATATTCAATAAGTGTCGGACTTTAAATCAGTTAAGATTAACTGATTAGTCAAGGAATACAAGCTTACTTATTGTCGTTGACGTTGAATAGAAATTAGCTGTGTTTCAGAATATTTGCGCCCGATCTTCAAGCTCTTTTAACCTTGTCTTTACTCTGTAATCTGCAAACTCACCTATATTGATGTTGATAAAGACTCCAAAACTAAATTCATTTTCCTTTAATTTATTAAATGATATTAAAAATAGTATAATTTTAGTGCTTTACAAAATATATGTAGTTTTAGTTTATTAATAAATAAAAATGCAAGGCTGCTTACTTGGTTTATTGCTGAATGGAGACGTGGATACTCGAATTCTCATGCTACAAAGTATTAAATACCTCACAGTAAAGTTAGTTTCGAACAAATACATACTTGCTTCAAATCTTGTCCTCGAGTAAGTCTCAGAACGGGCTTTTGACATCAATATTCCTGGTTGTAGATTTGGATCTAAACAAGTACCTTTGCTCATGAACGGACAGATTACTATTTTTAAGCTGATGAAAGTACGCAATTCTCGCACGAGGGTTGTTTGTTGTCCTTACCTTTTGTAATCACTACAATACGTGTTAACGTCTGGGGTCTGTGGTAGTCCATAAATCATTTGTAAAATATTATAACATTAATTACCAATATTGCTTTAATAATTAGCTTGTTATCTCGTTCTCAGTTGTGGATATTATCATTAATCTTTCTGCATCTGAAACTCCTTAAACTATACTTTTTTTTAACAAAAGTCTTGTATTCTAAATGTACTTTGCTGGGCTCAAAATGTTGATTTAATATTTAGTAATAAGGATCAATTTTTTATATTTTTATTTTATCAAATATACCAATAATATTCTCATTTAGTTCCTCATAAAAAAATATCCGATTTTGATCAGCAAAAACACCTGTAAAAGAGCAATTTAAAGTAGAAATATTGTAATACTCAATTGTTGAGCAAATATATTGACTCTGCATATAATTAGTATCTTGTTAGCTAATATAATTATGCACTGTCTTAAATTAACAAGATTATATTTTATATATTGAGGTTTGAATCGACAAATAGATTCTTGGATACTAAAAATACTTGTAATACAAATATACTTTACACGACTCAGTTGTAATAGATATAACTAAATTCAATTCAGCCAAAAATACAACCCCACGTGTCTAAATTTTGGTGCTGTGTATATAGGGAAAGCTGAACTTGATTTTAGAGTTAATTATTTTTAAAGTAAGTTTTAACAATCGGGTCTGGTGCAAGGGACAAAAGATACAAATGCTTTTGGCCCTGCGCATACTCACAATCTGCTGTCACAACTTTCTCTGCAGATTGTCATAAAAATGCCTGCGTTAGAAATAACCAACATTTCGTAAATTCTAACGATTTTTGCAGGTCGATCTTTTGGTCGATGAAAACCATTTTGAATTTGATCGAATTTTAAATTAACAATTCTGAAAGCAACAGGTGTTTTGTACAAATATTCCTACCAATTCCTGTGTGGCGCTGAAGTAACTCTTGTATTAGGCAAAGTTTATGAGCAAGAGAAAGACAAAGAGGATTGAAAGTGTCTTAAACAATCCATCAACGCCTGCAAGCTCTGAGGCAATCAACTCCTCGCACGACATCAACATCAGTGATAATAGCTCCAGCGACAAGTGAAGTAGCAAAAGGAAGAACAAGAAGAGGAAGCGAAACTTCAATTCTGCAACTCAAGGCAGATGGACTGACGAAGAACACAAGAAGTTCGTCGAAGGTAAGTTCAAATCAAATGCATATCCGATCTTTTCGTCATACTTACCTTGGAAAGCCGAGTTTACCACAATTCTGCGCGATTTGTTAATTTTGTCAATTCAGGTCTCAGAGTATGTGGGAAATAACTGGAAACAACTAGAGACTTACGTTCCAACAAGAAATAGTACGCAGATTAGAAGCCATGCTCAAAAAGTATTTATTCGTATTGAAAAACTACACCGGACAAAAGACCCACTAGAGTACATTCGGCAGTAAGTTCGAGTCGCTATCACACCAAACTTAATTCCGTCTTCTTTTAAAGCGTCTGTGAGGGTTCCACCAGCGCAGGCAAGAAATAGTTGCAGTATTTGGAGATAGATATTCCGAAGCGACTAAAGAGTCGTGTTCGATTAAATATCCAATATTTAAATATTTGATAAAAAGTAAAAGATCAAACAAATATCGATGAATATTTAGCTAAATGCAGATGTTGAATCCTTATCTACCCGATCGTTACGCTAAGTCAGCTCTTATTGTTAGTTATCACTGACATTGCTTGCTTTCGTGGAGTCCCTTTGCTATTAATCTCTATGCTGACTGATTGATCACATTTGCTCTAACTTTTTGAATTCTCCACGGGTTTGAATATATTTAAATAGCTATCGATTTATCGAAAATTCCGGAATTTTCTCTTATTTCCAAAACATTCAGTAGTTTTAATAAGGTTTGGTTCGAGTACTAATCGCAGCCAAGTTTCCTGCTAGTTCAAGTACTGAACTGCCAGCGAGGTATGCAGGGTTCACTGAAAGATTGCTGGGCCAAGCTTAGCTGTAGGCTTCCAATCACCGGCTGTGAAATCGGTGACTCGATGCCAGCTGCTCTGACAATCGATACTGGCTGCTCGCTTTGCAAGCGAAATTAAATTTAAAGAAAACGAGATTAATTTTTTTCCACCATAAGTTTCTAAGATTAGTGATTTAAAGCTTAAATTTAGCAATAAGTCATATTGATATTTATTACTTTTGACAATGAGTACAGTTTGAGTAAGAATAGTGCTTTAATTCAGAAAGAATCACGACGATGTGCTTTACTGTATACAAAGTCACAAACAAAGTTGCTATTTTAGATAGCCTGACTATCAAATAGATTCAATCAAATTTTGTTACATCAAGTTTAATTTGAATCGATAATCTTAC
Organism: Euplotes cf. woodruffi 2 WChen-2021; assembly: GCA_021441665.1. NCBI lineage: Eukaryota > Ciliophora > Spirotrichea > Euplotida > Euplotidae > Euplotes > Euplotes cf. woodruffi 2 WChen-2021. The sequence goes on along the minus strand of JAGYYN010000624.1, from coordinate 4,261 downwards.
TGATTTACAAGTTGTTTTCTATAGTTTTATATATCCAAATCCTCTTTATATCAAATCATAATTTATCTTAAATGCTTGGCAAAGACTAAAAGTTAGTGGAAAGTCTCTATGTAAAAAGATTGTTGATGAAAAGACAAACGATGTCTTCATCAGGCGATAAAGCCAGTATCCAGTCTAATTCTCCTTACTCAATATAATTAAGTATTAAAACGCGTGCAAATAAATCAAACATCAGTAATCTCAATTTATTACAGGAGGAAATCAGATACCGCTTCAAACTGCAGCATCAGCGGAATATCAGGTCCAGATCCAGTTGTGTGAGAGTGTAAAGTTCACTCTAAAAAGCCAGAGCATTTTGGAACATACCTGCATCCAAACTACCTGAACGATGCAAAGGAAAGCAATACGCACTGAACGTGACCGTGAATCAAGTGTTCACAGTTCAACAAGCCGAACGTTGCCAAAGGAAAGCTATCCAAGATCCGCAAGAGAATCCTCAAGATCCTAAAGAAGATCAACGATAGAGATCATGATGCTTTTGGGGGAAACAGCATTGACGACTCACAGAAGACAAGCAACAATGACGTTGAGTTTTGCAACTCAGGAGACAAGATCCCTTCTTTCACTAATCTCGCAGGATTGAAAGTAATGGTGCTTTCAACAGAATTTTCAAGTGCAGCCAAAAGGTAAACTTTAGGCCTTGACTTGAGCCTATTTAAATAGCTTATTTAGGAAAACAAATTAGATACAGAGATTCAGTGACCAACAGGCCGTGAGCTAGTGCTAACGAAAGATGCAAGCGAGATTCGCATAGTTTTTATTTTGCTGGATCTTGCAACTAAATGTTTCATTTTAAAATCTTTTTACATACAGTAATCTCAGCAAACAGCTTAGATAAATGAAATGAGTAAATTAAGAGATCAAAAATTTAGTGATTTCAAAAGATCGAGGTCTCCTTCCAGTAAATGTCAATCCTCTTATTTTGTGTGGATTCATATCAGGAAATACAATTCCGATAAGACCAAGGACTTTTGTGTGAGATTGCTTCGAATCAACAAAAATCATGCCAATTGAATTAAGGCAAAAAATTATTGAGTATTTATGAATTAAAAAATATTTAGATCCATTAATTAATTATTGGCTATCCAATTTTGTATTAAAATTACGTATTTTAAATATTAGAAGACAATCAAATAAATACAGTAAATTTATCAATAGAAAAGAATATTGATACAAAGGATTACTACATACTTGTAGATCTCGTGAATCATTATAATCAATTTGAGAGCTTCTACTAAAAATCTCACATTTTCATCACTAAAAACCAAATGATTATTAATTTTTAAGCCCTAGTTGGCATTTAAATCTGTGACGTATCCAAATTTTAATGTTTGATTTCTTCAAAGTTACTCCTCTGCAAATTGCGGATTGTTTAGAGAACAAAAAGGATTTATTTCGCACTTGTTATCATAATTACCTCTTTATTTGAACCGATGAAAATGGCAAAAAACTCGGAGTTGATTAGCTTAAATTAAATCTAAATTTACCTGTCTCTAGAGTGACTGGCTATCTCCCTCGTCACGTGAGCTTAAAACAAGACTGGGTCTCGTACTGGTTGCAATAGGTTTAAAAACTGTTCCTGCTGGTATCCTAAATAAGTCCCGAAATTCGAGATTCCTCCATTTTAAATAAAATTCTTTAAGCGAACGAGGTCATAATAATTAGCTAAAATTTGAACAATCCCATAGTTTTTGTAATTGTTAAATATTTAAGATTTACCCTCTCGATTAGTGAATAATGGAGGAAAGTAATAAGACGTCAGGGGGCGACAGCTTAAGGCACGGCCTTACCGGCGCGCCGCCCTCTGAAGGCAATCAAGACCAAGACCCGAACATGGACGACGACGAAGAACAAATAGATACTACAAAGCCAAATCTAAAAGCGGGACATCAGCACCATTTGGCATGCATGAAGCTCGAAGCTTCATGGCAAACCCTGAGACTCCTTTTAACTTAAGAGCGCCGTTTAAAGAAGGGGACAACAAAAAGAAGGACTTTGAGCTTGACCTCAGCCATTTCGTCCTCTCCGACGAAGCTTTGAAAGACAAGGTCAAGAAGTGGAGGCATGTCAACACTAAAAGATATAACGAGAAGAGAAAGTTTGGATATGTTGACCACCAAAAGGAACTTCTTCCACCTGAAGTCAATAGAAAGATCGTCAAAGACCACGGCGACATGTCAAGCAAAAAATTTAGGCATGATAAGCGAGTTTATCTTGGAGCTCTGAAGTACATCCCTCACGCTGTGTTTAAGCTTCTTGAGAACATGCCGATGCCTTGGGAAGAAGTCAGGTACTGAAAAGTACTCTACCACATTACCGGAGCAATCACTTTTATCAATGAAGTGCCAAAGGTAATCGAACCAGTCTACATTGCTCAGTGGGCTTCAATGTGGATCCTCATGAGGCGAGAGAAAAGAGACAGAAGACACTTCAAAAGAATGAGATTTCCACCTTTCGACGATGAAGAACCTCCACTAGACTACGGAGACAATATTTTAAATGCTGAACCCCTGGAGCCAATACAGATGGAGCTTGATGAAGAAGAGGATGATCAGGTTTATGATTTCTTTTATGACCACATGCCTCTTAAATTCACAAAAATGGTAAATGGCCCAAGCTACAGAAGGTGGAGACTCAGCTGCCCAATAATGGGCAATCTTTATCGACTCGCGAACCAGTTATTAAGCGATCTGCAAGATAAAAATTACTACTACCTATTCGACATAAAATCTTTCTGCACTGCAAAGGCTCTAAACATGGCTATTCCAGGAGGACCGAAGTTTGAGCCAATGTTTAGAGATATCTTTGACGAAGACGAAGATTGGAATGAATTTAACGACATCAGAAAGATCATTATTCGTCATCATATAAGAACCGAGTACAAGATTGCATTTCCTTTCTTATACAACAGCAGACCGAGGAAGGTTGAGATTGCAATATACCACCATCCAACAGTCTGTTTCATTAAAAATGATGACCCTGACTCCCCTGCTTACTACTTCGATGAAGTGATCAACCCGATAAGCGCATATAAACAAGATGACATGAAGGCACTCAGCGAGGTAAAACTAGACCAAGAAGAATTTGACGATTTCGAGCTTCCAGAGGACGTCTCGTCTCCTCTTCTCGATGACGAGTCGCTATTTACTGAAAACACGGTCAACGGGATCAACCTTCTCTGGGCGCCGCATCCATTTAACAAAAGGTCAGGAAGGACAAGGAGGAATTACGACATCCCGCTGGTCAACGCGTGGTTTAAGGAAAGATGTCCCCAAGGATATCCAGTTAAAGTGAGAGTGAGCTACCAGAAGCTGCTCAAGTGCTGGGTCCTTAATAAACTCCACCACAGGAGCCCAAAATCGATCAGAAAGAGGTCGTTATTCAAGGCATTTGCTGGAACTAAGTTCTTCCAAATGACTGAGCTCGACTGGGTTGAAGCTGGACTTCAAGTATGCCGTCAAGGCTACAACATGTTCAACCTGTTGATTCATAGAAAGAACCTCAACTACCTGCATCTTGACTATAACTTCAACTTGAAGCCGATCAAGACGCTGACGACAAAGGAAAGAAAGAAGTCGAGATTTGGTAATGCATTCCACCTCTGCAGAGAGGTGTTGAGGCTTACTAAAATTGTCGTTGATGCACAAGTCAAATATCGTCTTGGATATATTGAAGCGTTCCAGCTGGCCGACGGTATTCAGTACATCTTTACTCACGTTGGACACCTCACTGGTATGTACAGGTACAAGTACAGGCTTATGAGGCAAGTGAGAATGTGCAAGGACATTAAACACCTCGTCAACTACAGATTCAACACAGGACCAGTTGGAGAAGGACCTGGAGTCGGATTCTGGGCGCCCAGCTGGAGAGTCTGGCTATTCTTCCTTCGAGGAATCATCCCGCTGCTTGAAAGATGGCTTGGCAACCTTCTTGCAAGACAATTCGAAGGAAGACATTCAAAAGGCATTGCAAAGACTATCACAAAGCAAAGAGTTGAGTCTCAATTCGATCTCGAGCTTCGAGCTGCAGTCATCGCTGATATTCATGATATGATGCCGGAAGGAATCAAAGCGAACAAGACAAAAACTATTATGCAGCATTTGTCTGAGGCTTGGAGGTGCTGGAAAGCGAATATTCCTTGGAAAGTTCCTGGACTACCTGCTCCTGTTGAAAATATGATTATTCGATACATTAAAGCAAA
>JAGYYN010000389.1:0-10847 GCA_021441665.1 Euplotes cf. woodruffi 2 WChen-2021 | reverse complement strand
TACTTACTCTGCACTTGTCAAAATTAAGCTTATAATCCAACGGATGGAGAAAGGTGTAAAGGACCAAAGCGACACTAACTTCGCGAAGAGTTACTTTAAGATTGGCATGAACACATTAGAATACCTGATGAACATCTGCAACCTGAAGGCGTACTATTCAAAAGTCAAGCAGAGTTACTCTGATGACAGCCTTGCGAACAGCATTAAGACTCTAATCCGCATCAAGAAGATGTACAGAATCATCGATTCTTTATCAAGCATTTTTAAGCTAATCAAGCAGAAAGAACTAACTGGAGATGAAGAAATTGTGAAGCTGATCCACAGCGAAGTCAGCTGTAAGCTCAAGCAAGATCCTTTTAAAATGTGGGTCGAGTCTATCAAGCAGCTGCTACCTGAAAGCCAGCATGAAGCAGCCGCGAACTCATCATTACAAGCTGATTAGCTAATGATTTAATATTTATTATTAAGTATTTCCGTTTAGGAACTTATTTTTTATATTTATAAACGCGTGAAATTAATAATTTAAGTATCAAATAGCGAAATATAAACTCCAAAATCTCAACTGTGAGTTATTAATATAATTAAGCAGCGATATAGAGTATTTAATATCAAAGCTAACTAAAATTTTAACCTTCTTGAGAAAAAAAAGTTTTTAGAGTGATTGATAAATAATAATCAAAATGGATCCTAAAGAGAAGCCATTTAAAAAGCCCAACCTTACAGTTGACAGCCTTGACGATGATGACTCTTCATCTTCTAGTAGCGATAGCAGCGACGACTTCAACGCGCTCGCTGACAAGTTCTCGAACAACACTGGTGCTCACAGCGTCGCCGGGACCGAAGGCTTCGAAGACGAGCACAAGCAAGAAAAAGAAGAAATTAATAAGAAGTACGACTGCTTTCCACTGATTGTTGAAGGCCCTGAGTTCCTCCAAGACCACTCGTTCTTCTTGATGCATAAAAACGACGACATTGCGAGTCTCGAGAGAGGGATCCTCGTTGACGAGTTCGACAAAGAAAAGGATGAACGCGCGATGGATATGGAGTTCAGAATTCTAAATAGAATATGCCACACAATGGTGCACTTCCAGGGGCTACACAGAGAGCACAACCAAGACTTCAAAGCGCAGAACAGGTACAACGACGTCCTTCCTTACAAACACAATCTGGTCGAAGTTAAAGACGAAAGCGGAGGCAATATGTACGTGAACGGAAGCTATATTAACGTACCCATTCGCGACTGAGGGGAGAAGGCATTTATCGCCGCCTCTGCTCCCGTTGAGAAGTCCCTCAATAAATTTTGGGAAATGATATACCAGAATAAAGTCAAGCTTATCATTATGCTCTGCAATCTTCAGGAAAAATAACGTAGTTTGCGAAAAATATTGGGACGACGAGGCTGAATACGGCAATATTAAAGTCAAACAGGTGAGGTCGATGGACTTCGGAGAGAAACTTATCAAAAGAGAATTCGAAGTTAGATATAATAATGAAGACGAGTTCTCCATTGTTACTCAGATCCATCACACAAACTGGGTCGATGATAATGCACCGTTTTCTGAAGAAAATGGTGATATTGACTTACTGCTCAAAACGTCACTTGAATATAGAAAACTTAATAAAGACGATGAAGCAAATGCTTCAAAAAGTGATCCGATTTTGGTCCATTGAAGTGCTGGAATCGGAAGAACCGGAACATTTATTGCATTACATTGAATGGTCGAAGTCCTTGAGGCCATTAAGAGTAAAGTCTATAACCCGATATGGGCTCAACTGCGAGACGGTGAAAATACCAAGGCCTTAATGGCAGAAGTCGCTCAAAGATTCCACGACTTCGAAAAAGAAAGATTTAGTGTATTTAGTACAGTTAGAAAACTCAAAGAACAAAGATTCGGAATGGTAAAAACCCAAAAACAATACGAGTTTTTATACGCTTACATGGAGAACTACCTGAAAAAGGCAAATTTATCTTAAAAATTTCATTACATATGTTCGCAATTATATTCATAATCCTCTATTAATTAACTTATCAAATGAAGCCTGTTGTTGGTATTAAAGTAATTATAAATACAATCTATTTGAAAATAAATTGATTTCAACTATAATTCGTTCACTCTCAATCCCTACATCAATATTGAATTCCGTATAATTCAATATACCAAATCCCTCATAAAAAACATCTAAAATTGCAATTTCAATCAGTCTAAAAATCTCCTTTAAATCCGCTTATTTTTTTGCTTTAAAAATCACATAAAAATCCCCTTCTTTGGCTATATTTTTTTGCATTGAAAAAAGGCTGAAAAATAAGGCAAAAGGTAAGATAAATCATTATGAGGAGTTGAGCAACGCGAAGAAAGCGGATTTTAAATGTGATTTTTGGTTGAGCTTTACCACCATGTTCAAGTTGCCGAGGAGGTACGATCAACGCAACAATTTGCCTTCGCTTTGGTTCTATAAAATACCGAGATTGGATGAGATAAAGGCAAGATAAGTATTGGGAAAATGGTAAAAATTATGCTATATAGAAGCAAAATTTCTCATACATAGGTATTTGAAATGCCTTTAGTCTCCTTGCAGTTTGATTTTGATGCATATAGTGATTTGTCATCGTAATCCTCCTGGATCGTGTTTAATTGCTCTGTTGCTATCCTTAGACAGTTTATTTTTTGATTTGATACAATAAACTTTTGAAATGTGTCACGAATTTTTGATATTTTTTCTTCAAATAATAACTTTTGGCTGTCGTTTATTCGATGTTGGACACTTGATGCTAATATGTAAAGTTAGAAAAGATTGTAAGATTTTGTATTAAATTTGGTTTTAAAAATGTAATAAACGATTAATTGTATTTATTTACTAAAATTTAGCAAAATCGATCAATTATTTGCCATTTAAGTATTGTAAGATGTTAAATCTTAAATAAAAACTGGTTAATAATACATCTCAAATCTTCCTCGATCCATATAAATTTCACTATGCAAATATAAGTTTGGTTACAAATTAAAACTATTAAAATTTAAAATGCCCCAAATGCCTTACAGATATTTTTGCAGTTATTTTCTCGACCGACTGTTTAGCTGTAAATTATTCGGTGTTGTCTATACCAAAGGTTAATTATTAGTTACATTCGTCGATTGATAATTATTTCTTCTTCCTTGCATTGAGTCTCTATTCGACTTGTATTCTTTATTTGCCCGTCGCTGACGTGAGTCTTTTCTCTAGATGCAGTATTAAGCTAATTCCTACTCATCGGCTTCTTTTTAGAATCACTAGTATCTTTTGCCTGTTTGCTGTAATATCTCCTGGCTCGGTCTTTACTGGTCACTGCAGTTTGTCTTAAGCAGTCATTAAAAACACCAACTTACTCTTCCCGTTCGACTTTTGATACTTTTATTGTTGCGCTTGGAATATCGATTTCTTTGTCGCTTTCATACTCAATTTCAGCTCTAAAGCTGCGGGAGAACACAGAGTTGCCGTCAGCCTTGCCCGAAGCTTTAAATCCTTTTGCTATCTTGCTTGATGGCCCCTTCATCGTGTTGCTATGCCCTTCGTTCATGAAGGAGTTGTTGATGAACCTCTTGTTGTACCTTGGCTCGATCTGCATAAATTTAGAGGCTTTGTTTACACTCGGCTTCATTAGCTGCCTTGCACGTGAATAAGAAGCAGTCGATGTGTTCATGTATTTTGTAATCATGCTCGATGACTTGTTCAAAGTATCTAATGCCATCTCTGTTTTTATCGGACTGATGCCCCTGTCCATTTCCCTGAAGGTTGGTAAAGAATACTTACTGTGTATCAAATAACTTTTTCTTTGTCTCGTCATTGGTTTCTTCAAATTTCGAGTTCATTATGTCAAAGCATATGGTCGCGATTGGTTTTCCGAGATACCTCTGCTTCTTTTCTGAGTTGAACTTGTGCACCAGCTTGTACGAGTTCTTTCTTTCGAACGTTTCAGGATTAGACTTATCATCAGGCGGGGCTTCTTTCGGCTCACAATTTTGACTATTTTAAAGCCTGCTTCGGGTCGTTAAAAATAACACTGTTACTTTTTGAATCCTGACTGCCTAGTTCATTTTTCGACTGTTCGAGGTCTCAGTACTTTGAAGAGTACTGCAGGTTATTCGGCACGTCTTTATTATAGTACAAAACGTGCTTGAACTCGATATCCTGCTCAAATTCATTCTCAGTAAAGTCCTGTGACAGCTTCTTCCTCGTTGTCAGGTCTCAGTAGCTTTCTCTAATCGTCGAGATGTTTTCAGAATTCTGAATCAGCTCGTTTTTGTTATTTCTTCGACTCCAGATCGATAACAGAGTTGGTAGTTGAAGTGGACCTGTAGTTATTTCTTAGATTTTTGAGTATCTCCAGCCTCGATTTAACGTGATTTAAAAATACAGACTTTGTTGGCTTATGACAGTCTATATTCAACCTCGCAGTGATAGAGTTACCTTTAATATGCGCATATTTGCCTTTTGAAACTTTACTCGCGATCGACTTGATAAGCGAATCGTTAAAATTAATCGAGCTGCCTTGCGCATTCATATCATTTTTAGAGCTACAGCTCTTGTCTCGATCGATGACAGTTTTGAGCAGCTTAACAAAGTATAAAAATTCTTCTAAATTTAACGACAAATCTGTATCTGTAATCGGCGTCTTTTTCTTCAATGTCTTCAAAACGAGTTTCTTGATCTCGCTGATTGTTGCCAGTCCTATGACAAGTTCTGGTGAGTTTAAAATATTTAATCTGAGGCAAGGTTTAACCAAATCAAACAAATCAAAATTATGTAAAAATAATATTTTCATAAGTGTATTTTTCTATGTGGAGGTTAAAAACTCTCGCAATGTAGATTTTAGCTTTGACTGGTTACCAGGAACGATATCAAGATCTCTGCAGATATTTAATAGCTCTCTATAGTCGATTCTTTCTCCGCTTCAACGCTGTCGGAAGATCCTGTAGAAGATGTGTATTATATCGGCTTCTTGGTCTAAATCATTATACAGTTCACTGTACTTTTAGTTTCTTGGAAAAGATAGGTACTAGCATTTTTTGATTTGATCGTTGTCTTCCTAAAATTCTTTTTCTTCATCGAGGTGTATTCATCACAAGCGCTGAGATTGTACTTTGCAGCTTTGCTGCTGTTTTTGCTGATCCGCAGTAAGTGGTCGCCAGAGCTGTTTTTATTTCAGTTTTTTACTCGTCGGGTTGAACTCAGTCATCTTCATCATGTTCTTCATGCCTTTATTTCTTGACTCGATGCTTGTGTTGTTTTTGTCTAAATTAAAAAATATTACGGTTTTAGCTGCAAAAACAGCTGTAGTCAGAATAATTTTTCAATAGCACAATATTGGCTGGTTTTAGCTACTTACTGCGGGTTGAAGCTCTTCTGCTGTCTATTGGAATATTTGAAATACTCGCTGGCTGCTTAACTCCATCCATTTGTAATTATTTTATTTTTATTTTCGATAGTAAGATCACACTCTTCCTCTTAGTTTAGTGACGGCTTCAAAACTCTTTGAAATATAAAAAATTAATAAATATGAAGGAAGTTGAAAATTCAAATGACCCGAACCAGCCAGATGAAATGTACATCAACTGAAATAAGATTAAGAAAATTAAGCCCAAGTTGGAGCTAAACCCAGACCACTTCTCCTTAAAGTCAGGTAAGCGGATGTCACAGACCTAAAACACAGTTTTTGTCGCTTGTTTGAGATGGAGCTAATCTCAGGTCGAATGTATAGTGTTTCCAGTCTCGTCCGCACGCAACGACACGAAAAAGTACAATTTCCTAGCTTCAGCGATTTTATCTGAATCACATAAAAACGATAAAAATAATAAAGATTCTGTCAGCAAGGTAAGTGCAGGCGAGTTACGCGATTGAAGGAAATTTAAATTTGTCATTTATTATGAAGAAATCAATTGGGTTCAGTTTATCTGAATTAAAAATACAAAATCAAAAATTTACTGTTTTTTATTGATAATTAAATATTATTAAGCCCTCGATTGGCTTGAGATATTTACATTGTGACAACTGGTTTTTGAATAGGAACATAAGAAGAACTCGATGTCGAATTTTAATACGATAAAGACTAATTTTAAGACCAACAATAAATATGTGAAAAATTATGTCTGGTAAGGCAGCGCAACTAATATTTTTAATCAAAAAAATTATTACTACGCAGATTAGTTATTTATTAATAGCGGAGATGATTATGATATTGAGAAAACAGAGACTCTGGCGTCTATTGAGAAATAGTTCACATGAAACTATCGACTTTCCTATTAAATTTATAATGAAGAACCTGAATAAGGTGCCTAATCATATTAACATCCAAGATGAAAAGGTACCACTGCTTGCTAATGTCTAAAGATCTGCTATAATACAACAAAAAAGAAAAAGAAGACAAGGAAGTAAGTCGAACAGCAGCAGAAAGAATATTGGATCTGCAGGCTGAAGCAAACTAATCAGTCAGCCGTCGAAGTCTAGACAGGTGTGTTGTTTTTTCCTTCAAAATCACGTATTTTTAAATAAATTATTAAAACTAGCATTAAGTCTTAAACAAACATTTGAGCATTATAGTCAAAAGTTCGTAACCAAAACGGGTCGAATAATACTCCGTTAAAGAGAAAAGCAGTTAAGTTCAACTGCGACGTTCCTTGCCGATTTTTGAAGAGCAAAAGCAAGCAGACGATCCCTCAAACGACAAGAAATTCACAAAGGAAAATTTTGCTTGAATACGGCAACTCAAATTTTATTCTTGATAAGGAAATTAAGTTAAAAAGTAGGAGGAATTCTAAAAAGGTACAAAATCTTATCCTTATCAATTTTTACCGTTTAAAAAGCAAACGAGTAAAATAACGTATTTTATAATTATTAAAAATACTCGAATGAAGCTGATAATATCGATTAGCATATCGGCAGCAACCCGAATATCCTACCTCAGCGGTCGCAGACTAAAATCAGCAAGAAGCCGATTAACTTTACAAAGACTTTGATTTACAGTAAGAAAAATTGAATCCAAAAATCAAACTGAATCCAGAAGTCAAAGCGGTACGAAAGAATACAACTCTAATTTATTAGTAAAATAATTACCACTATAAAACCAAGTTTTACAGCGAAAATAAATATTTTAGCCTTGCTTAATTCTTACTAATAGATCGCCTTGAAGGTCAGAAAGAAAGATGATCAAGCACAAAGAAATCAAGCTCAATGAAAAATTCCCTTTCTTTGTAAGTTGCACTCACGCTAAACTTACCTTCAATTTAGCTGCCGGATGAACTGAGCCCAGAAAACAGTGAGTTGACTTAAGCGAAGTTTAACTATAGTTGATGTCAACGGACTGCATACCGATCAACATAAAATGCACCAAAAGCGACCGATCTTGACAAATGACGAAAGCACGAATAAATCTGAGTTCAGACGGTACCACCCTCCGCTAATCTTTAGTGTCGTCAGAGACAGAGTCTGTGTTGATGAAGACGCGCTTTCACAACGACATAAAAAGCGAGCTAAATCACTCGGAATCCTTAAAGACGTCGTTTACTGGTAAGATAATTATGTAAACCAGTCGTTGTAGAGCCCACGACACAGCTGGTGATTCTCAGACGAATAAAGACACAAGTACAAAAGTGACGCAGATAAAGATTAATAACTACGACTCGAATAATTATAAAACCATCACCCCGAGGATAGCCAGCTGAATTTCACCGAATATGACAAACAAATTCGACCCAAATTTTGCAGCGATGGAGGCGCTTAAAGAAAAACTAAAAAGCTTCATCATCAACCACAAAAATGTGGTTGTGAAGATGGAAAAAGAAATCATATCGCTGAGAAAGGAAATTAAAGCAATATCAAAGGAGAATGAAAAGCTCAAGCAAATTAATAATAAGTAATCATTGCTATTTGCTCTCACCCGGTCTTAGTGCAAGTTTCCTATACAAATCGATGCGTATTATAAGCTAAAAGTAGTCGATAGATTGTATAATTTTTGCTTGCTTATTTTATACTAAAATAATTACTGTTCAACTGTTATTGCAACAGTTGCCGTCGCTTAAAATGCACTGAATCGATATTATAATTTATAATTTTGCTAACAATGAAAGACAGTTGCTTGAGGAACTCCAGGAACACTGATTGTAATCGCAGTCGCCATGCTTACGCTTATATAGGGTGCGGAGAGAGCACGGACAAACTCACGAAAACAGGCTCAATCGGCACGAATACAAGCAATTCTAAAAACTGAATCAATGTTATTTACAGCAACGATATGAATAACTTTATTAATGAACTTGTCGGCATGAAGTCAATGCAGGAGACAACGACTTCGAAAGCAAGTTTGAGTAGTGTAAACGCAGCATCGTCAAAGGTTAGATTTGGAAAACTGACTCTTAACCGGGCGCCTGAACAAGAGGAAGTCCAAGAAAAGGTTACGATTCAGATTGACCCTTCAAAACCTCATAACAGTCGAAATTTGCAGTCTGTTAATTGCGACCAGATTTCGAAGGGTAATAAAAAAATTAGTTTTAATCAGATATTGTATAATTAACGATTTTTAAATCAAAACTGTGATTTAGAATAATTGCTTATTTTCTATCAAAAATTGCGATTTCTTGTTTTATCAACAAACGGATGGAAAAATTAATTCAGAAATATCTAAAAAGATTTGAATAATTTTTATAGCAAAGAGTGTCCAATTCACAGCTAAATGTCAGTACAAAAAGTTCATGACTCCGAAAATTAAGAATCCATCGAATGTAAAGAAGACACCTAGCTTCAACAACACGATGAAGACAAAGCAAAGGTAACAAAATTTTTTTATTCATGGCCTAATCTTTTCCAACTAATCATATCGCAATTTTATATCAAATTTATTAATTCTTCAAATAAATTTAATTCGAAGTTATTTTTGAAAGAAAACTACAATGCATACATAGATCTCGGCAGATACAAAAAGAGCTCGGGCAGATGGAGAGAGCGTTTTCACAGACCTCGAGGAACTTCTCCGTCCAGGCTCTCTTCAAATCGTCAAAGGGATCTAAAGGATCAAAGTCAAAGTCGCCTTCAAAGGAGCCGATTAAGAAAGGCAGTAGGCTTCACAGTAAGAAGAAAGGAAGTCACCGATCAACGACGCCAGTTCTTCAGAATAAGCTTCCTTTGTGCAATATAAAGCCGGTGAGGGCTGAAAAGGCAAAAGGGCCGAGTGCGAAGGGGTACAGCTCCCGAGAAAACAACGTAACGAATAAATTATTTGCTAAGCCTAATAAGTCCGATGAGCTCGAAAGCATTGAAAAAGAGAAAGTCGAGTTTTCAACGTTCAGTATTGAGCAGGACATCGCCAACCTCGCTCATATAAAGGGCATCGGGACTCAAGGCGACCATTTTGTATTAGACTTTGAAGAGTCTGAAGAACAGCTGGCGCAGTTTAGGTCTAAAACCTCTGAGACTCCTGATGGACTCAAGCTCACCAACGTGCCAAAGAAACAGCCGACTCAAGTGAAAGCGTATTTAAAGCCAATGCCGACGATTGAGACTAGGCAAGGTAGAGCGAAGGGCAAGAGCATGTCGCCGACTCCTTCTGACAAGGAGATGCAAAATAAGAAGATGATTATGGAGTACATCCAGACTGTTAAAAATAAAATTTCATTTATGGATAAATAAACTCGAAGAGATGTCAAAAGAAGCTGAGTACTACAAAATTAAATCAGCCGAGATGGAAACCTCTCGTGATAAAGTCATCGAAAAAGAAAAAGTAATGGCGATGAAATATGGTATCATTTTAAGCCAAAATAAAGAACTCATTGATAAATTGCAGAAAAAGAAGCAGGAAAATGAAGATTTGAAAGCTCAAATCCTCGAGTATAAGCAAAAAGAAGCAAACTACGAATTCATTAATCAAGAGTTTTATAATAAAAGAATCAATACGACGAGTCATAAGCGAGATGACTCGAGTCCAATCGGCAAGAGACCATTTCCGAATAGTTATTCGTCGAGTTCTTTCCTCACAAATTACAATCCTCCAGATGGAGATGGAAATGATAGGTTTAGCTTGAAAGTGAATGATAAAAGTTCAGATTTAGATGCGCTGTCTGCATTTCGGAAGAGCCAAAAGTTTAGCAACGACGATGAAGTGACTCAGTGCAAGTCCGACTACGACTTGAGAAGTTCAAACACAAACTTGACTTCGATTAGTACTCAAGAAGCACTCAGCCTGTTCAGTCCTGATAAAAGGGAGCTCGTCAAAATGATCGTCAATAGATTGGTGTCTGAAAAGAAACACCAAAGCAGCGGAAATGACGCAAACACCTCTCCTATTGAGTTTTAAACAATTTGTATAACACGCACTTTTTCATTAAGATTTCGAGACCCGTGATTTAGTAAAAACTGCATAATTGAGGATTCATCATTTTTATAATAAAAATTATTTTGTTATTTTTCTATTTAATAATCAACAAATTTTATTATTTAGTGAAGGCGAGTCACAAAATTAATTTTTTAGGTTAAGATTTTAAATCTAAAATTCATTGGTTTTAACTTGATTATTAAAAAATTTAAAAAAAAATGGCGAATGATAGCTAATACAAAAAAAAAATAAATCAGAAAATTTGGTTAAGAATATATTAATAAAATAATAATTAATATATTTTAACTTAATACGTGATGCAATGTTGATTCAATTCCAATATATTAATAGTTATTTAGTTAAAGCATTAAATAATTAGACTGTTCGGACAACAGCCTGATAGGCTCCACTTATTTAGTAGAAAACCCTACATTTATTCTGACGACAGCTCCTGCAGCTTCAGCTTCCTCGCGTCGACGTCCTCTGCGAGCTGTTCGTCCGTCGGCAT
>JAGYYN010000363.1:0-14987 GCA_021441665.1 Euplotes cf. woodruffi 2 WChen-2021 | reverse complement strand
AAAGCGCTGCACAATGATTACAGGAGAGTCAGGGTCTGGGAAGACCTTCGTAATCTTGCAGATTATGAAATTGCTGAGACTTCTCACAATAACTTACTAAAAATTGAATTATTGAATTTATAATTAAATTGAATCAAAATGTAAGCGCTATTTTCCAAAAACTTCTATTGGGCTTATACTATAAAATATCCTTAATCCAACAAAAATTAATATGAAAACAATTTGAATTTTTGTTTTACTTAGATAATAATTTTGATTTAAAATAAGCACAACTAAATGATATTTACTAATCAAACAAATGCATTTACTTTTGAATTTATAGATTTTTATTTCATATATAAAATACAGTTTTTAAGTATAAAAATTCTGTTTGTTTTAATCGACTTATCTCGTGATTTTCATAATACCATTGTCTATTTAAAATACAAATGAGGCTATTATATATTTAAAAATCAAAAACTATTACGTCAAAATAATTTTGATATCATTCCATTCTCGACTCCAAAACCACCGAAAACAAATGCAAATGTGGATTGATCTGAATATAGAATAAATAGAGCTGATGGCGACAAGAAAATCAGTATCAAATTTGTAAGTTTGATGTAACTTTAAATGACACTGATACAAATTTATATATTTAATGAATCAAATATTTAAATTTTACTTTACAGCCATCTCAAGATCTCAGATATCATTGAGTCCAAAGATGTAAGCCTTCTGCTTGATTGTCTAGATCTACGCTTTGCTTTCAATCACCAAGAAAATCAAGTTTTTCAAAGAGCAAGATTTAAATGAAGAAGACCTATTCGAAGTCTGACAGCAACTCCAGATTTTAGAATTAAAAGCCAGAACTAATGTGTTTAAATTTGTACGGGCTATAACTATTATTTCGGATTTATTTATTTATCTATCTATCAAATTTTATTCTTTTAGCTGACTTATGACTTAAACATCAGTTTTACAATACCTAAATTTAGGGTGATTACGGCGACAACTTTTACATCATTCTTAAAGGAAAAGTCTCTGTGCTTATTCCTAAAAAGAAGACGAAGTCGCCGAGTAAATAGTTTAATGAGAACACTGACCCGAAAGCCAACTATGTCCAAGTCGTTATAGATAAACGAATGAACCAGTCGTAATATTTTTGAATAATGTCGCTTTAGAGCTGAGCATAAGGTGTCGAATACACACGATGATCACTCCACCGACAGTTTTATTGATCGATCCACTACAATCACTAATAATGCCGCGAAGAATACAGAACTTGCAGAAATTCTTGAGGAAGATCATCCGGACGACACGAAGAATTCTCAGAAAAACTCGATCTTAAACATCAGATCTGGGTATGATGAAAACCCGGCTATTAATAACTCAAATGAAACCGCTGGAGATAACGTAGGGTCAGATGTGGGGGGTCTTAATAATTCAAAATATAGGAAATAAAGTTTATACAAGTCGCAACTCTCGAAGGTATCCTCGAACTTTATAGTTTTATAGACGGAGATAGCTTTGGCGAACTCGCCTTGCTAAACAATAAAATGAGATCAGCCACGATCAAGTGAATTACCGACTGCCGATTTGCAGTACTAAGCAAAAAGTGCTACCAGCAAGTGTTTGCGATTAAAGATAAGAAATAAACTGCAAGAAAAAATCGGATTTTTTAAAAGATATACCATTTTTGAAGACCTTAACAAAAACTGCTTTGGGCAAGCTATCGTGCTTATTCAAAGAAGTCAGCTACAAACGTGGCCAGCCTGTGTATGTTGAAGGCCAACCATGCAAAAATGTTTATATTGTCAAAGAAGGCGAGTTTGAACTTCAAAAATAAAATAAAACCAATTGAAAATAAGATGATGGACTTGACTGAATTTTTATCTCAGTTTCCTCATAACAAGCTCAAAAACAGTAAGGAAAGAGTGATTGGACAAAGCCACCCGATAACAAACCACATTAAGAAGCCGAGTTCGATCTTCAGCGTAAACTAATCAACTAATTTTTAAAATAGATTTCGCTTCTTGGACCCGGTCATATTTTTGGAGAAGAAGATGCTGTAAAATAACCGGCCATACAGTAAAAGATGCACGTGATTTTCAACAACAGGAGTCGTCTTCGTTGCGTACTCAGATGAGTTTCTAAATCAGCTTTAAAAATATGTCTGAAGACTCCTATACGTACATTCAATTCATTTATTAACTCAACCAAACCTGTTGATCTTTATTTAGACTAATGTGAAAATAACTCGATATTAAAAGACAAGCAGATCAAATTGAACATCAAAAGAAAAGAAATGCTGGTTGATGACTCTCACTACAAGACCCCTCTTGAACAGTGTCTCAAACTTCAATATCGCACGAGTAGGAAGTTAGTTAAAAAGACTAACTTCGCAAGGAAGAATAAAGAAGCCCAAAATAGCAATCAGGTTCAGGCTGACCACAACAACAGCATGTTTTTGATCAAACCAAGAGGCAAGAACATCAAGTCAATTGATATTGACTCAGAAAGAGTCGAGTCAGAGCCTGATGAGAATCTCAACTACAAGATTATTTCTTATAATTACAAATAAATCAGTGTTCACAAATCCAAGTGAGGACGTAGCTTAATCTATAGGTGAGACAATCAACAGTCACTACGACAGCCCAAGGCTCGAAGAGCATAAAGCATTCGATAGCTCTCTGTTAATAAACACCCGAATTAAATAATGAAGACTTAAACTTAGGCGACAACCTCAGGTTGATGAACAACTTAAAATCATCGACTTCGATTATTTCAAGTCGCTTGCAGGACAGAGAGATGACTTGAACGAAGCTAATTAACCCGAAGCACTGAATTGGCAACAACTCGAACAGAATTCGACCGCTGACAGCAAGCAGAAGGCATCCACATAGAAATATGCACGATTCTTTGCTTGCGAAAAGACAACAGTGAGTGTTTGCTAATAACATCTAAAGGCTTTCGCAGAATTTCGTATTTTCAAATGAAATGTCAGAAGGCCAGCAGGATCTTATCACAAGAAATGTATCGAATTTTTCTCCGACAAAGAAGCACATCAACAGCTTTCGAGAATCAACAAGCAGAAGTGTAATTTTTAAATATGAATTTTTATGCTTTTAGAGGTCAAAAATGATACCTGTGGCTGCAACATTTAGATCGACATCGAGAAAGTTTAGGAGATTGTGATAACTGAGGCTTAACATGATTTTATCAGCTAAATTTCTTACTTAGATTCAGGCTTTCGATTTAAACTAGTTCAACAAAATAAAAATGCACGGATGATGCTCTAATTTCGTAAATAGCCGACACCATATATTTTTGTATGCAAAAATTGTAATAATAAAATTAATTTTGATAGTATGAAAACAGTATCGGTAACTGTTATATAGAATGAGCAGTATTGAGATCACAAATCGACCTGTATCTGAGCACCATTCTCTCAAATCCACCAAATTGACTCCAATTGCGCCATTAGCAAAAGCAGCGAACAAAAGCAAAGAAGTCGAGTTGCAGTTCAGAGTATTCTCTTACACTTCACAAGAAAATGATGGAAAAGCTGAAAACTTAGAACTCGGAGCTGACTTTGAAGGAAATTCAGGATGGCACAGTAAAAGGTTTTGTGAATATCCTCAAGAAATCATCATTTACTTCAACTCACCAGTCAAACTGAATAAACTTGTGATATTAAGCCACCAGAATAAAATAGCTTCGCAAGTTGATTTATTTTCGTACTTTCCTTCCTTTGAAAGCGAGATCTCAGCAAGCAAGTACAAAAGACTCGGCAAATTTTCGCTTGATGACAATGTGAAGTCTAATTTTCAGGCAAGGGAAAGTAAATCAGTTTACCTTGACACTGAATGACAGTATTTAAAGTTTGTTCTGAGTCAGTGACATCAGAATAAATACAACATATTTAATCAAGTTGCAGTCCAGTCGATTAAATGATACGGGACTATCGCTGTTCCAGCAAAGAAAAAAGGTGCGATGCTTATAAACAACGAATACTCCGACGCAGTTCCTCTTAGAGTGCTTGAAAAGTAACAACAGTGCTCAGCAGATTATGAAATTCTACAACGAAAGGAATTTTAAAGTAAATAGCCTTCGTTTTTATAGCAACCCTTCATCTTTACTTTTATAGACTAAAGATTCGTCTTCTGAAATGGCTGAAAATAGAGACAACAGCTTCATCGGTCTGTTCTTTGAAGACAAGCTCAAGTCGTTAAGAAAGCAAGAGGAAAAAGCACTTTACGACGATGACTTTGATAAACTTAAGAAGGTCCGCACGTTAATGAAGACCATTATCAATGCTTGTAAATAAACTTGATTCTCTAAATAAACGAAAATCTGAAGCCATTCAAAATGAAGATTACGAAACAGCGCAAATGATTAAAAACGAAATGAGCAAGATACAGAAGTCGATCATGAGCACTGGAGACCGGCAGAATGTCTCGATGATCAGCAAAGGAAGAGGAGCTACTCTTTCACCGATTGAATACAAAACTCCAAGCATGAAGGCTGGAAACATAACTAAAAACTCTGGGATTCAGTCTGAAGACGCATATGGAATGAGTGGTGCAACCAGCCAGAAAGCGTTGAACCCAATATCGCTCAAAACATTTCGGAAATAGAGAGTCTTTCAACAAAGAAAACGATATCTTCGCACCGAAAAAGAAAATCGGGGTTGAAGAGAGATCTCTTCCAGCACTTGAAAGAGTAGCCCCGTTGGACTACAGCAAAGTAAATGAGTCAGATTTTGAGCACCAAAACCCAGGCCAGACTGATTCATCGAATCTGACTTTAAAAGTCGATAAATAAGTACACCTCGCAATATGATAAAGTCGCAGGAATTCTCGGAGATGAACTTGCAAAGAAAATATGCGCAGACAAGTGGTACTTTCAGCAGGAAGGCATCGAGTCAGCGATATCTAACTTAGATTCTTGACTTAGCTCCGCCACAGATGGAGATAAGCAGTTCGTAATCGGGTTCATATCCGACATATGTGCTGATGCAGATGTCAAAGTATCTAAGGAGAGCATTAAATCACTTAAAATAATAAAGAAGTATAAAAAGACGATCAAGAATATGAAGAAAAGGCTTGAGCTGTATACAAGCTTCATCGAGAAGCTTGCGCAGCTATCTTACAACGACCTCATGCCAGAGGTGTTCAAGCGACTGAGCGAGTTCATTGACATTAATGATTTAAAAGCCGACTTTATTACTGTCTTAGAAAAGATTTATACAAGCTATGGATATAAAAATATATCGAAGATCATTGAATCGATGTCTGATAGACAGCTTGAACAACTGAAAGATAAAATTGTCGAGGCTAGAGATATTATAGCTTCTCGTGACCAAATCAAAGCCCGCAAAAGATCAATTATGTTAGAAGAAAAGAAACGCCTCGACCCTGAACCAGCAAATGCACATTTGCTCAAGACTAAAACTAATAAAGCAAGAGATAATACTTTGACTTGCGAATTTTGAGGTCTGTTTAGTAAAGAGTTCGCTGATGAAAACACAAAAGACATGCATTACCTTGAAGGCTGTCCTAGACTCACCTCGTGTCCTGGATGAGAGCAGATTATAGAGAAATCGTCACTGAACTCTCATCTTCTTGCAGAGTGAGAAAATAAAGCTGAGTTCAAACAATGAAGTCAGTGAAGTGAACCAATCAAAATAGCAGACGAGAAAGAACATGCTTCATCTTGCCAAGCAAAAGATAATTCGTAATTTCAATATTTTAGCAAAATAAATTATTAAGTCATTAAATTTATAATAAAATATTAATTTTATTTTTCTTTAGCATTTAACTTATTAAGTTTAGAAAATAGTTAATACCATAATAAAGATTTTTATTAACATTCTAAATAATAATGTTGACAATAAAAAAAATAAAAAGCTATTCCATCAGTATAAAGTATGAATCAAATACGCTATGTAATTTTTAGTTTACATTAAAAAAACAAAAAAGAAGAAAAATACATATTTTATCAATTATAAATAAATTAAAGACTGATCAAAATAACGGTGAATAGATCATTACTTTTGAATTAAAAGTAAAAATACTTGTATTTTAAGTAGCAAAAATCATTAGTCCAAGTCCCATCTTCAAATTCAATTAATTATATAATTATTAAAGACCTGTAGTTAAGATGTTTTTAAAGCCAAAGATGCTAATAACTGCGCTTCCGAGAACCTGGTTCTGGTTCACTAGATTCACTGCCTGCAAGTCCCCGCTGACCCGAGTTAACTGATTTAACTTTTGCACAAAGACAGATGAAAAGGTTGATTTTGATAAGTTGGACGGAGGTCAGCATATTAATCTCATAGCGTAGTCATAATTTATTTTTGCCATAGAACAACTCAACCTCGTTATACTTAACTCTCCTGTAGATTCTGTATCCAAAATCATGAACAAACTTTACTTCAATAACGTGTGGAAGAGAAGAACAGACGCCTGGAAGATTCCTTTAGCCAAAAAGCAGGCTAGAAGAGAACGGAAACTCGCGAGAGAAGCTGAATTCGTGCCTCCAGAAGATCAAAATCAACTGTTTGTGGTTCACAACCCAACTTTGCCTGTGACGTACCCACAAGACCCGTACGGCATGTTCGCAATTATAAAAATAAATGGAAAGCAGTATAAAGTAACAAAGGACTGATCGGTTATGATTGAGACGATTCCATTTGAAGTCGGACAGCAGATCGTCATCGACCAGGTCATGCTCATCGGCACTAAAGACTACACCAGTGTTGGACGACCATTCGTTGAGACGGCCAAAGTCTTCGCGACGATTGAGGAAAAATCCAGGACTGAAAAGGTCATTATCTTTAAAAAGCAGAGAAGAGAAGGATACCAGAGAAACAGAGGTCACAGACAGAACATCATGTGCATCAGAATCGACAATATTGTCCACGAGCTCGGAGAGGAACAGGCGTCAAACTATGAAGTGCTCAAGAACTAATCATACGATTCAATTATAAATTATTAACAATTTAAGTGCGCTGACTGAATATTATAATATTAAAATATTCGAGATGGATCTCATCAGCAACAACAAGTCTTTTGTAAAAGAAATCGAAGAAAGCAAAAAATATGATATCAGATCGGTTATTTACTCTGGAAGCGGAGAACCGGTCAAAAGGTTCGAAGAAGTTTACCAAATCGAATTCACATCGCAGAATACTCTAATGCTGATCTCAGAAGGAAAGCTATACAGCTGGGGAGGACACACCAAATGCCTGGGACGAGATAAAGACGTCCAAGATGAAAGAGGAGTCGGCGAAGTGGTTGTTGGCAACAACCTACTTATTGTTGCAATCGCAACGGGCAAGTCACATGTTCTTGCACTTTCTACTGAAGGCTATGTCTACTCTTGGGGTAAAAATGATATGGGACAATTAGGGCTTGGATCTAATATAGGTAAATAATGGAGTTGATAGACCGAATAAGATCCAACAGCTAGAAGGAATCATTCAAATTTTTGCTGGAGAGTCATTATCAATGGCGATTAGTAAAACAAATAAAATGTACGCGTGGGGTTATAACAAAAACAACAAACTCCTTTTAAACAATAAAGAAAGAGCTACATTGAATGTTGACCATCCCTTCGAGATCAATCTCGAAGGTATTGACAGACCAATTCTAAATGAATATGATGGAGGTATGTCTCAAGTTCAGGCAAATCTTAAAAGCAGAGTTGGCAAGGCATTTTACTACTACAAAAATCCGAAGAAGAGCAGCCTCACTAAAAACGATAGAATGATCGATGACTTACTATCGCAAATTGACAAACTAAAATAAAGAAAAAAGAAATCTCGAGGATGACCTCCGAGAAAAGACTAAGAAAGTGTTGGATACAATCTTGAAGCAGGAAGAAAGCGTCGGACTGAAGCGAAGACTTGAAGAAGACGTTATCATCCAAAAAGTCAACACTATGGTGAAAAAGTTTAACAAGCAAAAAGACGAAGAAATATGAATGACCGGTGTCGTGTAAACTTTCACTTCATTTTCAGTTATCTTATTTGTCTAAAATATGTATTAGGAGATCTGCAGATCCGCTGAGCTTCAAGACTCTATTTGAAAAGCTCAAGTCAAAAAGAAAAGAGCTTGAAGAAAAAATTCAAAATGAAGAGAAAAACATCCTCGATATTCAGGAGAACGAAGCAAAGGATAAAAACAGCAACATGACTATAACCAAGACCAACGAGGAGCTAAGAGCAGAGTTGTACAAGAACAAAAAGAAGAGCCAGCAGGAGAGGAAATAAAATCGAAGAAAGCATGCATCGACTCGCAGATATCCAAGAGTACATCGACACTCTTGAAACTGTCGTTAAAGAGAGACAAGTCAACATTACGAAAGAGTACATCAACGGGTACAAAGAAGACTTAGAGGAGATCATCATCAGCATATACGACCAGTTTACTAATCTTGCGAAGGTCGAGTTCGATATCATATCGAAAGACAACCCAAAGAACTTGAGCTCATTCCAGATCCTCAAAAAGTGCAACAAAGAGCTAAAAAGGATAGAAAAGGTACCTAAATGCAGTAATCCTCTAGGTGAATAAGGAGACTGAGCTAAGAAAAGATGATATCAGATACGTGCTTTTTGAAAAGATCAACGCAATATTTGTCGGTAAGGACTCAATTGTCTTCAAATAAAACTTAAGCATCACTGTAGACAACATCAAGCTGAGGTACAAAATAAACGAGTACATCGATGCATTTTTAAAGCAGACGCAGTACAAGATTGAAGAGTATTATGAAAAGACCAATTTCGCGATATAAATTTATTCAATCTTGAGTAATGTCAAACAAACAGCTGTTTTGTTATTAATTACTGTTCACTTGGCACAACAGCAGTAGCAGTTGCAGCGATAAAAAAATAGAATATTTATTAAACTAAGAAATGGACCAAGAGCTTAAAATTAGAAAGCAAATGAGAGCAAAGACAGATTACATCCAGGCTGAAAGACCTCCCAGTCAAAAGGTTCTTCGGTACTTCGATGAAGTAAATAATATTTTATATAGCCTCCCGATGACTGGAAAGACCTCGACCAAAACAATGAAGAAATCGAGAACTTGAAGGACGAGTACCAAGTCATCGTGATGAATAAAGAAGCCGAGTATACTAAACTATTTCCTTCTTACCAAGCGATGGGCGGAAAACAATCGCAGATCTTTGGATCTCAATATACAGTCATGGTAATTTTAACAACTGGCTTTGAATTAGATCTACGGGTTCGAGACACAGCTGATCGAAAGAGATTAAAATTATCACCGCCACGCTAAATTATTAAATAGACTAAAAATTAGAGCTTTTTAAGGATTTTATTAGCGAGAATTTTTAGTTTTTAGTAATGTAAAATTTAGTTAAAAATCAAAATTTCACGCGGAAAAATAACGATTTTTTTGTGTAAATTATGATAAAAATAAAAATGGAATTTATTCAATTTGTCGATTTAATTAAAATATTAATCATTTTGACCTAGTACCCAAATAATCATTGTTAGATAATCAAAAAATAAAAATTTGATTTTTGTAAACAACTACTTTGTTAATTGAATTTAAAGTTTTTTAAAATATAGAAATCGAATGAAGACTCAAACTTTTGGGAAGGTAAGATATAGTATAATAATCATATCTAGAGAGGCTAATAAAGAAAAAGATGAAGTAAAAAATCAAAGCTAAACCCTTCAATTCGCTTATTATCGATATTGAAGCTTAATCCTCAAAATCTGAGTAAAGATATGACATCACTAAATTGCGTATCGCAAAGCTTAAATGGAAATCATTCAAATCCTGAATGGTCTCCATTAGCTAGTCCAAAATACTCCCAGAAGAAACTGAACATTACAGAGAGTAAGTAAACTTAGGATCTGCAAGAATACTACAATCAGTTGCTATTGACTATTAAAATGATAAACTTTATTTTTACTGACAATTGAACTAAGCATTTAATTTCAATATTTTTCATTTAAACACACTAAGATTTAAGCCTAGAAAAATATTTTAAGTTTTAGCTAATAATAAATTTCGTATCGTTGTTAAATCCGAACTATAGATGACAAAGTAAAAATTTTTACATCAGCATCAAAATAAAGCTCCACAGTTTCCGTTGAAAAGTAAGCAAAAATCAATCTATCCTTATATTTTCTGGTGAAAATGCAATCGATTAATTTCTATATTTTTAAAATTAAATGCAAGACTTATAATCAGCATTGCTACCTTTCTTTATTTTTGAATTAAACAAGTACAATAATCATTTTTTGTACTTTGACAGCATCAAGGTCTCAATACTTAAATAGCTGATAAAAACGTGAGATACTTCCACTCAAACTACTCAAATCAAAGAGTTCCGTACAACTGGACAATGAGGTGAAGGTATGTACCACCGCATTCTGCCTCTGAAATCGTATAGGAATTGCTTAAGCACCAACCATCCGCAGAACACGCAATGACCGCTTGTGAAAACCTGCAAGAACATCGAGGCTAAAATTAAGTCTTCAATTTACTCATCGATCCAAGTCACCAAAAAGCCCGATTTCTTTTCTAGACTTAAAGCGAACAGCAGTAGGCCCTCGTGTATGATTTTTAGATAACGACGTACAGCAGATTGTACATGAGGACTACAAGTTTTATTTCGCTGAACAGGAGCAAAACAACGAGACCGTCAAACAACTTTTATTACCGCTCGACCAACATCAGGAGAACCAGCTGCTGCAGTATTGAGCTACAGCGAAAAGTTGTGATGATTTCGAACAAAGCTACGAATCCATCCAAGACAATGAGTAAAACTTAAATTTACTTGTAATTATATTGCTCTTTAGCGACTCGAGATCAGATGAACACGAGTTCGAACAAGTCGTTGTTTATGATGAACAACCACAACAACAGGGTTAGATAATATTTTTATATTTTTAGCGAAACCTGCAGAAGATGAAAAACAAGTAGACCAAGATAAACCAGTCCACAGTTTTTTTAACCAAAAAATTTCGTTTTCTAAAAGCAAAAACCCTTTTATTTCTTTCCACAACTTGAGCTGCAGCTCAAGTGAAGCTGCGCTTGAGGAACAAGAAGAAAAAAAGCCATCTGAGAAATTTAATTCAGTTGTGGAGGAGAATCAAGATTTAGTCGAAATCACTCGAATTAAGACGCCAAATAAAGCTTCTTCTGGCAACTGCACGACGATGGCTGAAAGATTCGATAATATCTACAATCATGATGGTCAAGTGTTTTGATGACCGAAGTGAGGAGAAGTCCAGCGGTCCATTCAGGAATGAAAATGACTGAGCTTAGCCCAACCTGAGCCTTCAAGTCCTTCTCAGTCTCAACAGTATAACTCCGAGTATGAGTCAGATTACGATATAAAAACTTGGGATAAGAAAAAGAAACCGCAAGATCTCAATCAATCTGAGGAGAATTCAGAAAGCTACGCTGGAACTATATTTAAAAATGAAAATAAGATAAGCAGTAAAAATTTATTCTCTTGTAAGTTTACAACCATCAACAAGCGATCAAATAACTCTGATGATGACAACTGGGGATCCAAGCGTGTTCAGTCAAAGTACGACAATCCAAAAAATTTACCTTGGTAAATAAGCGCTCACTCGTTGTGATTTTGAATCATTTTATATTTATTTTTACATGGTTCAGTGCAATATTCAAGATTAATATTATTAAAAATTTACCGTTAGTCACTATTTATATAAGTGTGTTTTAATCTATCCAAACAGATATAATCCTATTCGATTTTATTTGCTATAAAAATTGATAAAATACCAAATATTTTAATAATTTTAGCTTTGAGAAAATTATATATAAGTTATTCATAATTTAAATCTTTGATCAAAATTAGATTTACACGAGGTTTATTTAAAAGCTATAAAATATGATACTAATATGGCTATTAACACTATTTATAACGTGCAGACTAAAATAAAAATTAAATTTTATATTGAAGTGAGAGTATTTAATAATAATTGAAAATTCATATACCAATATATTTATTCAACAGAATATGGAGTATCTCTATCACACTCAGCCGTTATCCTCGCTTTCTTCGGCTTCATACATGTTACTCGGCTTTAATGCGTAGCCTTTTGCACTTTTGCCTTTCGAAGGGTTGTTTATTTTGACTTCATCAATTTTATTCATTAATTCTTCGAAAGCACTGCTAACATTAGTGTCGGCAAGCGCAGAGGTTTCTCAGAACATTATTTTAAACTTAGATGCGAACTCCTCTCCTTCCTGCAGAGTTACTTCTCTCGTTGCTGCAGTTGCTTTATCGACTTTATTGCCGACAAGCATGATAGTGATTTCAGGGTCGGCTTGGGACTTGACGTCGTTGATCCACTTCTCTCAGTTATAAAACGAATCTCTATTTGCAAATGTCATAAACAACAAAAGCGCCAATGGCTCTTCTATAATGAGCAGTTGTGATGGCCAGATATCGTTCCTGTCCTGCAGTGTCCCAAATTTGTGCTTTAACTCTCGTCCCGCTTTTAAGTTTCAAATTCTTCGCTGCGAATTCCACACCGATGGTTGCAACTTTGTTTTTGGGAAATATGCCCTTTACGTATCTGCTAACTAATCAAGACTTGCCGACTCCTGAGTCTCCGATGAGCACGATTTTAAACAGCTGGTCGTACGTTCCGTCTGATGCTTCCATTTCGATCTACAAAGCGTTAGAGCTCGTCGCGGAGGGCATAGATGAAATCGTGCTGCAGGCAGATGAAGCCTCAAGCACTTCGCTCCATACTTACTTTAATTATATTCAATACTTTATCGCTTTTGGTAGTCGAACTGCGCAAGTTAATAAAATCAAATTTTTGATTTATAATAAGCAGTTATTAATTCTTAGACATGGACAAGAAGTGGAGCTCGAACAAGAAGCTCAGCATGAAAGACGACAACTCAAATATCGTCGAAGAACGAGTCGTCACCAAGTCTTCAGGGGAGACCACCATCCGCAAGTACGTTAAAGGAAAACAGATCGGAAAAGGAGGCTTCGCCAAATGATATGAGTTTACTAATTGAGATAATAAATAAACTCTCGGCTGCGAAGATCATACATAAAAGCAACCTTACGAGGAGCAGGGCGAAACAAAAGCTAATGAGTGAGATTAAAATCCACCGGTCGCTTCATCATCAGCATATTGTCGAGTTTGAACATTTCTTTGAAGACTCGGAATGAGTTTATATCACGCTTGAGCTGTGACATAACCAAACTATGAACGAACTTTTAAAAAGAAGAAAACGACTGTATGAATTCGAGGTGCAGTGATGGACCTTACAAATTATATCCGCGCTTAAATATCTTCACTCCCACCGAGTTATCCACAGAGACATTAAATTGGGAAACTTGTTTATCAGCGGCAAAATGGATATTAAAGTAGGCGATTTTGGACTTGCGACTAAGCTCGATTTCGATGGGGAAAAGAAGAGGACCATTTGAGGCACACCAAATTATATCGCCCCAGAGGTCATTGAAGGCAAAACTGGCCATTCGTATGAAGTCGATGTGTGGTCCCTTGGAGTGGTAATATACACTTTGCTAGTCGGTAAACCTCCATTTGAAACTTCAAATGTCAAGAAGACATACTCAAGAATTAAAACTAATTCTTATAATTTTCCTGATCATGTTGAAGTATCAGAAGATGCAAAAGATTTGATAAAGAAGATCCTCGTAAAAGATCCGAAGAAAAGGCCGTCACTCGATGATATTTTGAGTCATCAATTTTTAAATCCAAGTTATCCGGTTCCAAAGAGTCTGCCATCGTCATTTTTAGTTTGACCTCCGACCGCGTCTTATTTAAAACAATACAACATTCCAGTTCCGGCGACAACAAGAGCCCTTTCTCTGCCTTATAGTAGTACAGAGCCGAAGGAAGACTTTGATGATTATTTAAATAGACTGAAAAACAATAGAAAGGGCGAAGCCTTGACTGCAAAAACCGGAAATACTAATAGCACGAATAAATTCACAATAAAAACACAGAGCAATTTGGGGACAAACGGAATAAATTTATTAAGTTCAGCAAAGACTCCTCCAACGTCCAAAGCACCTGAAGTATGGGTTAAAAAACGGGTCGACTACTCAACAAAGTACGGTCTTGGATACATGTTTCAAATAATGCATGAGGAGTCTTCTTCAACGACTCCACAAAAATTATTTTAGAGCCAAAGGGAGTTTACTTCGACTACATCGAGAGGAAGGTTTCTGATAAGCAAGAGGTCATCCATTCGCATACACTGTCTGAATACCCAGAAGAGTTCAAGAAAAAGGTGACTCTTCTTCAGCACTTCAAAAACTATTTAGAAACAGAGAGCAAAAACAATACTCCTGAGCACTCACTAACTGAAAATCGAGTAATCGAGCCAAATGACTACAACAAGGCATCTGAAAGAAAAGTTAGCGATATTGTCTATGTGAAGAAGTGGGTCCGAACGAAGCACGCTGTCATGTTCCGGCTTAGTAACAAAATCGT
Source organism: Euplotes cf. woodruffi 2 WChen-2021 (assembly GCA_021441665.1). NCBI lineage: Eukaryota > Ciliophora > Spirotrichea > Euplotida > Euplotidae > Euplotes > Euplotes cf. woodruffi 2 WChen-2021. Next base: position 507 of record JAGYYN010000363.1, on the reverse strand, counting down.
GCAAGTTAACTTCCAAGATCACACAGAGATCATACTTAGCTCTGAAACTCGCATGGTAACTTATGTGAATAAGAAGGGCGAGCGGAAGTCGTACCACCTTAGCCAGGCTGTTGACTCTGGCAATATGGAGATGTCTAAAAGGCTCAAGTACACCAAAGATATTCTCACTCATATGCTCACAAATAACGCAGGAGGTATTAATGACGAAAACGACGCAAAGGGACTCAAATCGGCTTCGAAACGAACTCTGCACAGATTTTCGTCAACAACTGGATTTCAAAATGCTCAGACTGGAGGCACGAACAACCTCGCAAAATATAGTTCTGGAACAAAATTCAGAACTCTGAGTCGAGGCCCGGGAAGTAATCGCGAGTTTTAACCTTTCATATCGAATATAATCACCTGATATTTCAATTTATCTAGTTAAAAAAATGTATATTGTAGGTTTGTATCAAAATTTATCATTTTGATATGAAATAATTTTCGTTTAAAAATATTTCATTTAAT
>JAGYYN010000202.1:0-18835 GCA_021441665.1 Euplotes cf. woodruffi 2 WChen-2021 | reverse complement strand
ATATTTTGGACAGCTGATTCTTGAATATTTACTGAAGTTCATTTGCTCTTTTTCTTTAATGACTGATCTCGGGATACCTGAGTAGTCTTGTTGGATTGCTTTATAAACACGTTTCAGAATTAGTCGATTCTGATACGATTTTCGAGTCATTCTATAACGTAAGAAATATAACAATTACATTTCTCGGCTTGCTTAGGCTCCTTTTATCCTTTTCTTTTATATCAATGCATTCGGCTTATTGTCATAAGAAGAGCCGATGCTTTCATTGAACTCAACAATCGGCAGGTTCATGTGATCTGTATATCCAGTTGATCCGATTTGGTCGTGTTCGTCTCCGATTTTGATTTCTGTCATGTCATTCTAAATTTAAACAATAGTTATCTTGTTGCGAAGTATTACCAGCAAAAGTATTTTAAAAATGCAAAAATATCATGATTTTGGGATTTCTAAGTGAGCAACTGCTAGTTTGAATCAATTTACAAAACCAATCAATTATTTGTAAAATAGCAGTTACTAGTTAAAAGTGTAAAGCAATTTGAAAGTTATTCTTACTCTATGAACTTTTCAGAATATATCGAAAGGTCCGTTATTCTTAGTGATTAGTCTATCCTGAACAGCACAGGTTACATGAAATTTTCTTCTGCAGCTCGGCTCACTACATTTTATTAAAGCTCCACTTTTCGCTTCTCAGACTCTTCATTTATAGCCGAGTCTCCAAGGTTCGCAGTCCTTTTTGAGGTCGATTTTGAGTATATCAGATTTATGTTTTCCATGTGTCTTGTTGTTAACAAAGTTGACTGGGGCAAGTCTGGATAGCTCTTCAATCCAAAGCAAGCAGACAACATGAACCCACTGGACTTCAGTCTGCTCGATATCTTTGTCCTTATTGCTGCGAGTTTTCTTTTTAAACTCGTTGTAGTATTGCTTTCCATTAAGCTTCCTCAACGCTCCATAGATATTAGGGCAGAGCTTTCACTTGACTTCTTCAGGTGGGACTTTATTCGAAACTCAGTGGCTGCATCTTTCTCACTCCCACAGGTCGTGAAAGCTAGATTTGTTGATTTTCTCACCGTAATAGCACTCGGAATGTACTGCAAGCTTGCAAAGGTTTCACAGTAAGACTTCAACATGCTTTGAATCAGTTGACTTTCCATCGTTTGGATCTTTACTGCTTTTCAAGCAAATTCAGCATTTTAAGCTTGATACAGCTGACTTAGTTTTTTGCTATTTTATTTATCAAAATTTGTCGAATAGATTATATCTAAATAGACTATGTTTTAAGATTTGGTGAGCGAATTGTAATGGACTGTACATCAACTCCAAGATTGCCCTCCATTATGATATTCCCAAATATCCCGTTAAGATCAAACCGTGACTCTTTCTTTCCATTCTTATCTATTTTAATAAAGTCAGACTAGTTGCAGAATCGACTTACTTTTCTTCAAGTTGTGACTGATTAGCTCAGTTGGCTGCTTTTCAACAAGGTGTTCGTATTGACTTGGAGACATAGCCATCTCTTGGTCGTCATTTTCTTGAACGTCATCTTTGGTCTCACATTTCGATCTAACTGGTGACTTTTGTATGAGGATTGTCAGTCTTCTGTTCTTTTTCGAGTTGTTTTTCTTTGAATCGATCAAATCATCTTCTATAGCTAAATTTTAGTCAAATGTAAAAATATTAGCTCTTAAAAATCAACAATTATTAACGAATGACAATAATTGTAAATATACAATGAAAACTAGAGCTGAAGTAATAAAAGGTGCTTTTTCATGATAAAATTGCATTTTATCGATATTTATAAAGCCAAGCTTAAAATGTCTACCTTCAGTAATCTCAATGACCTTCATTCTTGACTCTTGCTGGTTCTTTTTATTCTTCGGCTGGTTCTTAGCTTTTGGCTGTATTCTGCTAATCGTACTTCTGCCTCTCTTTCGATTATTTGACTTTTTAGTTTTGGCTTCTTCTGGATCTTTCTTTGACTGTTTGAGTCTAAAGTAAAATAAAATGAATAATTCATGCGCAGTTGCTCTTACTTTTCCTCTTCTTCAAGATTAGTAAATGAAACTGTATTTTTGCTTGACTTCTTCCTTCATTTATTATTACTGCTGACTTCACTGCTTCAAAGTATTGATTTCGCATGGTCTTCGTCTCTGAGCTTTGAGCTTCTAAAGAAATACGTTTACATTATTTAAATCCAAAATTTACGCTTTTGCATCTCTTTTGAGTGTTTTTGTCGCTATAAAACGAATGATGCATAGACCTTACAATTTCGGTCGCCAACGTAAATATTTGGATCTTGGCTTAAATTATCAGCTTTGAAGATTTGATCTTCAAGCTGAGAATGCTGATTTCCGTCATGCCAGCTGTACGGCTCTGCAAATAAGTTTGAATTGCTTTCTATCGACTCTCCGAACGATTTGTAGTCCCCGGGGAAAGGCTTGATATCATCGTTGATAGCATTTTTCAGGTCTTTAAAAAGCTCTCAAAAGGACGGCTTCGAAGTTCACTTCAAGTCCTTTCCAAGTCTCCGAATTCTGCTTTCGTTGATGGTAACATCAGACCTTCAATCCGACTTTGAAGCGAAGTTGTTCTCGTATCCCTTTGCTGGAGTCATGATTGGGTTTTGTTCAAATGTGTAGGAAAGCAGTTTTGAAATGCTTTCGTTTTCCAGATCTCGTTGTTTAAAGTCCATTTGCACTTAGCTCTATAATTGTCTAAATATATTTCGCATTTTGGTAAATTAAATATTTAATAATTTGCTTGATTAATAAAGCTGATTGTTAACTTAACTTAAACCCGATATTTATATATTATCCGTATTCCATTTATTCGAACTACAGCATAAATTATAAAATAACTGCTTATTAATCTCCGTGGATTATTTATGCGTTGATGCATAACTCAAATATAAATATTATTTAAGCTTTAATGATTTTAGATAAAAAATACTCAATCCAAAAAGCACTTGGACAAGGAGGCTCATCGAGGGTATTCTTAGGCATTGACAGTGAACACAACAAATTCGCTGTCAAGATCTTGAGGAAAGACAAAGGATACAGCTATGACCACGGCACAAATATGATTATGAAGGAACATATTCTCATGCAAAATCTTAAAGAACACCCGAATATACTCAAGTCCTATAACATAAATCTAGAAGGAGTTTTAGAAAAAGAAGGGAATACTGAAAAATAACATTATGTATAATGTTCTCGAGTTCGCTGATAACGGCTCCCTCTCGTTTTTCGTAAGAACAACTGGACATTTTGAAGAGGAAATCGCAAGATTCCACTTTAAGCAAATGATTCACGCGACTGACTTCATTCATAGCCACAGCTACGCTCATTTAGACCTGAAATTAGAAAATATTCTTCTTGATAAGTACTTCAACGTAAAGATCGCTGATCTTGGGGCTGCTGCGTATGTCGGAAAGAGTGGTGGCAAAACTCACTACAGGAGAGGCACAATACTATACATGGCTCCAGAAGTGCTCAATCTTAAGTCGGGCGAAACTTTTGATGCTTATGCTGCAGATATTTACTCACTTGGAATATGACTCCACGTCATGCTCATTGGAGAATTCCCAAACGTTGACGACCACGAAAGCCTTACTCTCACCGCAGACAGCGACTCTCAGATGATCGATGATTGTGAAGACTGGAATATCAAGGATTTAGTTAGAAAGAGATGGGACCTTCTGAATGACTCTGTAAAGGCATTAATCGTCAAAATGATTAGTAGTAACCCGGAGGAAAGACCTAGTATTAAAGAAATCCTCGATTGAGAATGGCTACAACAATCGTTTAGCGATTTAATACCTTATCAGATTTACTCTGAGATGAGTTCGAGAAAAGAATACATTATGTTAAATTGTCAAAAGACGATGAAATCATAAGTAACGTCTGCATTTCGCCATTCTGATCAGAAATCAGCATCTGCATTGCTAAAATATCGAGTATTTTTCTATGAATGGATAGATGTATTTTTATTAAATATAATAATTACCAAATACAATTTTTGTTACGCGTATTGGAGTAAAGAATCCGCTTACAAGATCTATCTATTTGCTCAATTGCAAAAGTAAGGGTTTTTCTAAATAAAAAATAGTTTATTTTTGCTTAAATTGAATTTAAAATTGACTTCAGCCAATGATATAATTAATATAGCAAAGAGTAAATATAAATGAGTGATTATTAATCATTTGCAACGCTGATAACTTGTCTTTTTACTGCTTCGCGATTAATTTTCATATTATTTCCGGATTTAAAATTTAAATGAAATAATTACCGTATCTTTGCAAAACTGTGTTTTTATTACTAATATACTTAGAGTTGTTATTGGATAAACCCCAGCAAATAGCAAGTTGAACTGGTATCAGGGTGATGAATAGCTATGATCTTAAATTCCATTTTAGTATCTAATTTTGAGATTCAATGTGCTCAAATTGGCAATGTTGAATAAATCGATTTGATATTATAAATAGAGAACTTCTGTTGCAAGATTCCTTTGAAAATATACTTTTGATGGGATGATTTGTAAGCTGAAAATTATATACTTTGAAATGATTTTATTCAGTCAAAAATTATATAGAGAATGGAGAGATTTTTGAGCATGATTGATTTAAGTAATTTTTCAATGAATTTCTGAGATTAATTAACTCACAGAGCGATTAGACTGAATCAAAAATGTTAATCAATTTTTTGACCTTTTTCTTCATTTTTGGATCTGCCATATCTTGCGCAAGGCTGACAACAATATTTTTACTTGTCTTCATTTCATCTTGACCGGACTGATTAGTAGACAGTAGTTTTGCTCTGAGTGCTAAATCTTCAGGATTTGCATTTGCCTTAGCTTTTTGAAAGTCTTTGATCTTCTTTCTCGTATCAAGATGGAACTTAGCTTCATCATTTTTGGCGGTTAGATATTTTTGTTCGGCTTGTGATTCAGCTTGAGCATCTTTATTTATTTCGTTTTTGACATAGCAAATATTTTTGAGACCTAAATCTTCAACTCCTGGGTCCTGTCGTAGCCTGTATATTCTATTTTTAAACAGGACATTAGTAATATACTCAAGTCTGAGTCCTCAGAACGACAAGACTTGGAGTATATTCTGCTGTCCAATCACATGCTGGTTTTCTTTAAGCTGAAAAGCAATTCTACTGATTACGAGTAGTGCTTCAGAGGAAAGTTTGCTTAGCGATTTGATTCTATCTTTTAAATAAGTCGTTTTAATCTTATGATTTTTCCAAAAATCAACTTGTTCTTCTGGAACCATAACTTTCTCTCCAGTTTCAACGTTGTTGATCAAAACTCTGCTGTTCTTTACTAACTTTAGCTTTGTGAGCTCATTTTTGAGTTCAGCAAGTCGTTGCTTTTTCTGCTCCATTTCATTTTCAAGATCGTTGATTTCAGAAATAAAAATAACTTGAGTATCCTGCTGGTGGATGTAGTAGTCTTTGATCTCGACAATATTTTTAATCGATATTTTTGACTTCAACTTTTGATTGACTTCTTCGTACTTTTCAAGTCCATCAGACTTCAATTTGTCTTTATCATCTGCTAATTTCTTTGTTTTTTGCTTTCTTTTTAAAATATCGCTTTTATCTTTTTCTAGGTTTTTAACTTCCTCGTCTATTTCAATAAGAATTTGCACACTTTTTTAATTTAGTAATAAAAGATATTTTATTCGGTAACTAAAGAAATAAAAAACTGATGTTTTAAAATATTACAGTTGGCAAGATAAATCATGACTTATGATATTCAAGTAAGATGAAAATAAAAGTCTGATCTATCACAGAACTTTATCTATATTGTTTTATTATATGACTGCAAGAAACATAATTTTACTTAATCAAGAATTGATAAATAAAACCAATAATTGTTATGATTTGCTAATTATTCTAAAAAGATTTATTGGCATTTTTATTAGTAAAAACTCGATTTTTAACATGTATATTTAAATAAGCAATAGAGAAGATTATGCGACTATAGCAAAGTGTGAATTTTATCAAGTACCGTGGATTATAGTTCAAATTTGCTTAATCTTGACGCTTTCTTCATAATCCCTGAGAATATTGGTGGCTGCATCATTCATATTTTGGATGTACTTTTTGAACTCAGCTTCTATATTGTTTTTCTTTTGTATATGCAGGTCAGCTTCTTCTTTCTTCTTATCGACTTCGCTGAGGATTTCATTCGTTGACTGTATGACTTTGTTTCTCTTCGCCTTCAGCTCGTTGATTATGTTCTTTCTGAAGAGCACGTCAGTGAGGTCTCTTTTGAGCATGTATCTATATAACTACTCAGCACCTGATTTAAGCAGTGGTTGCCTACCGCAGCGTGTTTTGATAGAAAACAACATTTTCGAGCTTGCTTCCGATAACCTCAACCTGTACCTTTAGCTTGTCCATTCTTTTGAGAGCCTCTTGATCTGTATCTCTAGCGTATATTTTCGGTTTGGAGTCAAGTAGCTGGATTGCACTTTGGGTCTTACTCGTCAGCGTGGGTCCATCGAGATTTTGCCTGAGCCTCCTTGTCATGATCTTCTCGAGCTCCTTTTTGAGTAAGCTCGCTCTTTCCTGCTTTTGCTGAGTGTCGTACCTCATCATGTTATTTTGGTTTTTATTCATCATGTCTACGAAGAGTTATTTGACAATTGACGAAGGTGGTTTCAGTACCTATAAACTGAGTTTTTATCTTTTGCAAATGCTGTCTCGACTTTTTACTCTCAAGCCTGCTGCTGTCAATACTCGTCCTTTCTTCAGACGTTGCAGAGCTCGTCTTGTGGTCTTTCGTGAAGTTTTGGTTCTGTGGGCGAATTGGATTATTCGCGAATACACTCAGCTAGATGAAGTTAGAATTGGGATTGCATACCATGTTCAAATGTTTGTACTCGTCCTTTGTCATGTTGAAGTTAGCCACTTTGTTAGCGTACTGAAGGAATAGCTCTGGATCACCTTCGTTGTACAGCTCGGTTATCTGATCGATGATTTCCTTTTTAGTCTCTTTTAGAATCGTCAGAATGCCTGTCTTGTCCTCTTTGAAATCTGATAAACTGCTGATTGGCTGCGGACTTGTGTACAGATGCTTTCCAGGGAAATTTCTTGAATATTTTTGAGGACTTAGAGTTTTAGAGAATTTGTCGTTTGATGGCGATCTGAATGGAGTTCTTTGAGATATTGGTGGTAATTCTGTTTTTTGAAAACCCTATTTGTTGCATAAGAGAATTGAGGATGAGCTTAGGAATTTTTACCAAAGAAACATTTTTATATCTTTAAATGTAGAATAAATAACATGTTTACTTAATAAAAATACAAATTTAGATCATTTTAAATTTCATTAAGGTTGTATATAAAATCTCAAGTTGATTAGTATTCAATATATTTAAATCTATGTTTATAAAACCACATTATCTCCGATATTCTACCAAAACCCTGATAACAGATACCTTAGACATTTTATTTTTATATAAAATAAATTATCAATCAAATATATTTTTATTTATCCAAATCCAAATAACTAAAAAATTGAATCTGCATAGAACTTCTAAAAATGGGGATAGGAGCGAATATTTTTGAAATTTATTTTAAAAAGATGAAATTGAGTTTTGTTTTTCAAGAGTTACCTTCAATCTCTGCATATACTCATTTTCCTTCTCTTTCATCACAGCCATTTGTTTTTCATTATTTGCAATCGTGTCATAATGACTCTTCATTCTCTGCTCGAATTTATTGTACAGGAGTTCTTCAGTATTCCACGCGGACTTGAGCTTATTTATTTTATGAGTATTTTTGAATTTTATAATACTATCATGCAGCTCTTTTCTCCTTTTAAACTCCTGCTGTAGGTCTTGCGTCCTCTGCTGGAACTGCAGTTTTAAATCTAAGCTGACTGAGTCTTTGATCGTCTATGAGGTTATCAAACGGAGTACTTTATTTTATATAATTAGTCTCTTGCTTTATCAGCTGAAAATTGCTCCTTCTGTAGATAAGTAACCAATAATACCTGAACTTGTAAAGTTCTTTTATCCTTTGGTTTTCATTGCGAAGATTCTGCATCCTTCGGCTGTTCTCTTCTTGCTTCATTAGCAAATCTAAAATTTGTTACTGCTATTTATAAACATCTGCTAATTTAGAATTGATCATACTAAATATCGGATAGAAATATGTAAAACAGAAGAGTGAAATGAATAGATAAATTGTTACCTTTGCTGTGAAGTTCTCTTGCCCGATGAAATTTGCGTTTTTGATTCTCCTTCTGCTTTATTACCTTCTCTCACCTATCAACTTCGTACTGTAGTCTATATTTATTCGCATTTTTAATTTTAGCAAGATTTTAAAATAGCGAAGATTATGCTAAATAATTTCAGTTCGAGAGATCTTAAGGCAAACCTGCAAATGCGATTCTTCATTTTTAAAAGCTCCCTGTCACTGTTCTGTCTCTGTGCGAACGATTTATGCATAATGACTCCGTTGCTGTGCTTTTCAGGTGAGAAGCCTAAATGTTAAGTATAAAGCGTACAGATAGCGACTGGTTGCTTTTGCTCTGTCGAAATATAACTTGAGTTTTCAAGATCAAGCTCTGTTGGTAAAGAATAGTCTTTTTGCTTGAATGGACTGATCGGCTTGATTAACTATTATTTCCACGTTAGATTCCTCATCAATTAGTAAATAAAAAGCCTTACAAATTTCTGCTTAAAATAAGGGTAAATTTAAAAGCTTATTAAAATCCTGACATTTTGAAAATTTTTGTAAAAATTGAAAATTTGTAAAATCTCGACATTGTTATATATTTTATTCATTTCGATAATCAAATAATTGATTTGTTAAATATAAATCTCTCACCTCTTTGGTTTCAGATTGTTTTACATCAGAGTCAATGAAGTCAAGCTTAGTCTTACTGCTCTCTGAATCCTTCGATTCATTCAGTAGAGTGTTCAAGTTTAAATATTGACTAAATCCAAGTAATCAGTATTTTTTGAATATTAAAAAGCTATTAGTGCAAGATCAGATTTTACCTATTATGCAACAAGCTTATTTTTTTGGAACTTGAGTTAATTGACACCGCTCTCGAATGCCTTTTAGACTTTTGCTTTACTGAAGATCCGTATGCATAGTCTGACTCGGATTTTAAATATATCGAGTCAGCTTTTGAAATGCACGGAAAGAAAATGTTATTGTCTAATATTCCCAGTTCTGATTTTACCATTTGCTATTTTTAGATAAATAATTTTAATTTGCAATTATCAATATTCTTAGTTGAACTAATACAATATTCAAAAATAATAATTTAAGCTTTATGAAATTCAAATAAAAAAGTAAGAAAACTAAGCGATTTTTTGTATTTTATCATTTAATTTTACCGAATAAAAAATGAGCTGAGTATTAAGTTTTAAATCACAAAATGTATAAATTTACTTTACTGGGCCTTCACTCTGTGCAAAATAAGCAGTTCTTTTAAACAGAGATGTCTCGTCGCTATTATGATTCTGGTCTGAGTTCGACTCTAAGCACTGATGAATAATAGCTTACTGTCAATTAAAGAGTCTTTAAAGAAATACTTCTGCCGTTCATTTGACAGTTTACTTCGTTTACTGGTTCTTTTTGAACTTAAATTCGCCAAGTTTCTATATCATTTTATCACTTTTAATAACGCAATTATAAGAAGCTAAAAAATGAGTTAAAATTACAATGTTTCGTTTTCAAAATGATTGAATCTAATACTCTGATCTTTGATCGACTGGTCAGCCCGTTTTGATATAGATCCATTTAGCGGAGAGGAAGTCACGCAATATCCGCTAAATTATATTAAAATTAGTTTTTAGTAGTTAAAGTAATTGATAAAGACCTGCACTGTAAAATTGCTATATTTCAGCATGATTTTATTTTTAGTAATCAATAATCTCATGGATAGGGTATGAATTTTTACCGATGAGAGTTATCAGTTATAAATCAGTCAGGAATCCCCCTATGATAAATATTAAGCCTTTGAGTTTGCAGACCAACGGCTTACATTAAATCGCATGATTTCTTATTTTCTTCCAAAAGACGTGGAAAACGGATGTTTTTCACTAAATGCTGCTTTTATAAAACTTACGATGTCAGCTTTAGAAATGTCTTTAATTCTGGAAGCTTGAGTTTTATTTTAGGGAACTGCTTTCTTTCTGAAGAAAACGCTGATAAAATTGGTGAAACTAAAAAATACTATATTCTTCACTGCCAGAGTTGCCAATCAGGTTTTGGGATGTTTCATTCGAATGTTTTGTCGTTGGTACATTACTCATTTTCTAAATTAGCTTTATCAAAAACTATTTTATTCAAGACTACAAACTCTCAAGTTACTCGCAAAATTAATAATAAAAGGTTTACAGAGTTATTATTTAGACTCATCTCTTGAATCATTTTATTTTTATTCGAAGGATCAATAGTCTTGCTTTCTTTATGATTCTGGGCGTGTTGGTTTATTCCTCTTTCTTGGTTTCTATCACCAGATTATGAGTTTTTCAATTAGCAATTTGATTATAAAATTCAATTTTTTTAGGTGTTCAAAAACATACAGATTTCTTTCTTTTGGGACAGATGTAGCATTTGACCTTTCTGTTTTAAATGGTAGTGAGTTCACTAATCAGTTTATATTTGGATCATACGGGATTACACCGCCTATAGTTTTACTATTAAAATTTGAACAATACCTGACCCGGACATAATTTCCATCGTATCTTTCAATGAAAAGTTCAGGTGTGCTATAGTTAGATTAATAAATTTTATTTACTCGGAGTGACGGCAGGACTGTTTCCAGCTGTCCGTAATTTTGGTCCTTTGTGGCAAATACTGCTAAAAGGCTCATACTCAACTCCTTCCATCGAGAGATTAGAGACGAGTGGAGAAAGAAGTCTAAATCTGTTATTGTTCAGCTCGATATTGTCAGACTGTCTACTGTAGATATTCGTATCATTTAGTCTTTCGACTAAAAGGGTCAGAAGAGGAAACTTACAGTTGTTGCAATCAAAGATTTTAGAAATAATCCTGCCTCACTTCTGCCTCCTTTCTTTTGCATTCACACTAAGCGCTTTTATTTTGGACCTGTTTTTAAGCGTAACTGGGCAGTGGACTTTAGGATGGTTTCTAATCCTGCCAGTGCTTTCGCAGAATATTTTCGATCTGGTTCTTTCATTCAAAATTTCCTGAATATCTGGTGTCAAATGCGAACTTGTGAAATCTGTTTTATCTTCGAAGATCACTCTATCTAAAATTGCAAAGGCATTAGTAAATTTAAGATTCTGCGGTTTATTTGTTAAAATTACTATTGATAAATTTAAAATCAACTTTATTCTAAAATTTTGATTATTTTATAAGAATCTTTAGAGTTTTGTCCTACTTTTCGTCTCGCTTTTAAAAATGTTTTCAAACCGATTTTGAGCCTGAACATCTCCTGATGATACTTTGCGGTTGGACGATGTAAACTTGTCAAATGTAATTAAGTTGTGAGGATCTAAATAGTTTATATTATCAGTTTTCAAAATTATTTTTAAAAAGTCAATATTTATCCTTGCTGGAAAGCGACATAGTACGTATTAAATAATTGCATTTACCTGATATAGAAATCGAGTTCTTTTGGGTTATTCTTCTTTTAAATGCTGAACTCTATAAAAATTGATTTCTCTTCCATTTTTATAAACATCTTCGAACGGGAGGAAAATCTTAAAAACCAAAGTGTTGTAAAGTCGAGTGAAAATGCATTAGAAAGGAATAAAGCGCAGAGCCTGATTGTGCCCAGTCAAGCTGAATACAAATATGCGAACTCGGCTGGTTCCGGCTTAGCCACACTGAGTCGGAGGTCAATCGAGTAAGAATATAATTTAGCCTCGAGCGGAGATCATGAGAACGCATAGAGATCAGCTCAGGATTGGTACTGTTGCAAAGCATAAACAGATGATTTGCATCAAAATAATAGAAAGTCCATGTGCAAGTGGGATGCAGATTGGTAGAGGGATTTTAGGCTAGATCGATATGAGCTTGGTCGATATAAAACTGGGATTCGGTAGAATTGTTATCCAATGGGTTTTTACTTATTGGTTAGTGCTGAGTATTTTGATATTAATTCGAAATAGAACATTTAAAATATAACGGTATTTTTGTTTATTGATATATGAATTTAATATGGTAATGTCTGAAGAAGTTTACTTTATGTGTTTATCAAATTTTGAATTAAAACAAAAAATTTGATTTGAAAATTTTTCGATATGAAAAATCTCAATTTTTTGGATAAAATTTTGAAGACAATTTTTAAGGTTTAATCTTGTTTATCAAGTTAACTTGTTTATCAATTTACTTTTAAACCCCTATCCTTTTTGATAACAGATATTTACAGCAAACAATCCTGGCTCAAGAATCACGTATATCTTTGGTTATAATATTAGATGTCTCAAAAAACTATTCGTTATTAAGGCAACAATTCATATCATATAAAAAACAAAAAAATTGCTTTAATTTTTTGTATATCCAGTATTCATAAATACCTTTATCTATGTTAAAAAACCAGAAAAAAATTAAAAATTAATTTCAAATTTCACAGTAAGATTATCAATAATTTTCTTACTAATATTTTCTCTTTTTTCAGCATAAGAATATAAATTAAAAAAATGATTAAAAAAGATCTAATTTAATATAAAATTATGCTGAATATCAGTAAATCCAAATCAAATAAGCTGAGTAATGCTAATAAAAAACTACTGAGTAATACTAAATTTACCCTTTTTCACTAAAGTAGTAAATAGCGTTGACAGTCTCTGTAATACAAAAGCAAAAATCACACGCAAGCGTCTGTAAAATCAACGAGAAGCAAAAGATTTAAAAATGTATAACTTCAGCTGAAAACCTACATCATATCTGCTGTCTTTGGTCACGGCTGAAGGAAGAGATTAAACGGGTAAAATAACCAAATCCTACCGATATTGTAGTTTCTCTGGATGACAGTGTCAAGGTAGCTCTTTTTTATTAATCTGGAGTCGACAGAAGCTTCTTTTGAGTACAGCATGAAGTCGTGCTCGTCGTCATCGATCATTATTAAGTTGTCCATATTTTCTATTATATTTTTTAGTTACAAGCTATTTATTATTTACAAATACTGCACCGGCTGCTGGACAGCATCAGGTCGAATAAGAATATTGAATATAGACACGGTGGGTTGTTACTTAAGATTGAGCTTAGCTTCCCTTATGAACCCACACGTCATAATTAATATCTAAATACTGGGAGGCAAAAGGTAATAAGCCGATTGCAGTGTATCATGGCCGCAGGAAAGAACGATAACCAGTTTGATAACTTTATACAAATATCAAGGTAGGCAGGATGCTTAGTAATGACTCGTGCAGAGGCTTGCAAAGTAAATACCCAGATTTGACTCCAATCATGCCACATCCACACTTGGTCCAGCATTCACTCGCGATTATTATTCGAGTCAGACCCAATAGCTTACCAAAAAGTACCGCAGACTTTCACTATTTGCAAAGTAAGCAATTGATAGTGATTGGTCGAGATGGGGATTTGAATTTGATTTGACAATGAAGCATTTTTATTTGAGTCTAAAGCTACAAATCGCAATAAGGATATAGAATTTTGATAGATTTACTGCTTATTCAAAAAATCCTCGAATTGAAGTATTATACTTTGTCATTAAGAATTTAATTAGTTTCAAGATGAGAAATAAATAGGCCTTTTAAAAAAACTAATTAAGGTGATTAGAATTTACATTAATATGCATATTCATAAATTAAACTGATAAATCTAAAAAGTGTAAATTTAGTATAGTAAATTTCTCAAAATTACATCATAGTAAATCAAAAGCCAATTAAATATTTTAGACTAATCGAAATATTATCTGTTTTAAATACCATATTTAGCTTACAACCCTCCATCATACTCAGAAAGCGCTCATGAGCCAATTGAAAATCTATCAGCCTTAAACTCAGCTAGTTCAAAGGATAGACACAGTCTACAAAAACCCTCTTCTGGGCTTATTAAACTGCTGCCAAAATTGAAGGAGAAAAAGGTCATTCATCCGACATTTCACAAACTCAAAAACTCGAGCGTTGGGTTCCTTACAAGTAAGTCATTAAATAAAACTTGCAATTTAATAATTTTATTAAGGCGACGATATTGCTGAACACTTCCTCAGTCAAGTTGGATTTAACTCAAACGATGTTTCAGTCGAATATCTTCTCGTCAAAAGACCCAAAAATTCTTCATATAGAAACAAAGATGACAATAATTTTGACGACAGTGAAAATGTATTCGCAGGTCAAGCTTCTTTGCCGGGAGGAACGAGTAATTACGGAGAAAACGCACTTGATGCTGTTGTTAGGAATACCTTTTAGCAAACTGGCTTTGATCTTACTGATCACGATCAATTTTGCCTTATCTGTCAGCCAAAGGAAAGCTTTTTAATGAGATATCTTCCGAATAAAAAACTAATTACTGCAAAGCCATTTGTGTTTTGTCAGCTCTCTCCTGGAATCTTGCTTTCTCCACAGGTAGATTTAGAAGAAGAGCAGAAGGTTGCAATGTAAGAAGTCTGCTTTAACCTTCATAGGCTCTGGTCATACATCGACTTCCTGTATAAATGTGATATAAAGAAACATGTTGAATACTTTGCAACTGAAAGTTTCAAAAGAGACCTTGTTCATGTGAAAACAGCTCACCTTAAGCTCCCCAATAGCGAAGTCTATACCATCAACGAAGCAATCGCTGATGCCAGGAAATGCGATAAATCATTTGCTATTTGTGGAGGTATGCTTGTTTATTTACCGATTTAGCGACTCTTGCCGTTCTTTTAAGCTTGCTTGAATCTGCACCAGCAGTCTACGACCCAAAAAAGTATGAAGCTTTATCAAGGAAAGTATTCTCGATCCAGCTTAAATAGTAATGAAGACAAGTTAAATTTTTTAGCTTCAATCCAGAAAGCCTTGGCTTTGTTGGAGACTTTCTATCAAAATATGCAGGTAATCTACGATCTGTGTTTTAATATCCTCTAATTAAATTAGTCAACAAGTACCTAATGAACTACGACAAAAAAGTAATGGCTCTGTACAACGAAAGAAGCGCTGAAATTAGATATCTCTATGTATACCCGACAGTTGCAGCTGTTACAGCGTTGGTGTACTTTTTAAGAAGCAGAGGTAAAAAGGTTCCAGAAAAGGGGAAAATGTAAAATTTTATTTCAATATCGAATACATAATTCACCATTTGGACAAGTAATAGCTATCACAAATAAAAAACTGCGACAATTGAAAATATAGTTATTTAGATAGAATAACTACTATAGACTGTGCATTTAAATATTGTGTAAATTACTTTTTTTGTCATCAAATACCATCGAATCTTTTTTTTGTATAAAAATCTCTGGTTTGCATAATTATGTGAGTTTTTAAATTTGCAGGTTGTTTGCGATATTCGAAATTAATAGTCATTTGTACTGATTAGTGGTAAAATGTGTCTTCAGAGAGGATAGATACCGAGAGGGTAAGTGAGGGGAAAGTGTGGGGTAGGCATTGGATGGTTTGAAGTTGACTAAAGGATAGGACACAGGCTGTATCGCATTTTAGTATGAGTTCACTGAGGGATTTGCATTTTTTGATTGTTTTTATTATGTGGAAAAGAAAGGGGATGTCACTGAAACCGATTTTTAACTTGTTTAAGTGTGGGATACTACAGCAGAGATTTAGTACGTTTTGGCAGATGTTTGGAGATGAGTTTATTTGTGTTGAGATTGTGAATATGTTCTTGGATTTGAGTTCGTCAAATATGTTATAATCTCAAAAACTATCTGAATTCAATAAATCTGAATTTTCTCATCCTCATAAATAAGTCGCTTTTGGATTACTTTTAATAATTCTTAACTCAACTTTACAGTCGTCATTAATCATTCGAACTTTATCAATTCATCATTTTTCATACTCAACACTATCATAAATTCAAACCTTGACAACTCAACCTTTACTCTCTTTACAAAACTGTAAATAGTTAAAATTATCAAATCAATCAACACTCTTGACTCCATCCATCTTAAAAACCAACATTCAATCTCTTCCTCATGCAATAAGTTCACTAAATAACTCTTCACAGACCCCAAGCACTTCAAACCCACCAGCTCCCCAGTAACTCCCCATCAAATCGCACTTCTGCTGTCGCCTAAACCTTTATTAACCACAAATCTCACTCAATTTCCTCTGTTCCTCAATCGATCACAAAAAGCCCGTGAAATAAGCCTTCTTTCCTAAATTCCGCATTTATCGCTGCATTTTGGACTTTGACGACAACCGGGCCTAAAATTTAATTGTGTATCCGCTTACGCTGATTTTTAGCGTTTAAAATGACAAAAGCCTCTTTGACTCTAATTGGATAGTGGCTTTTGCATTTCGTTGAAAATGTTACTTTTATACCTGGAGTCGTGGTGCATGCAAGGCTGAGGAACTTGGCAACTCCTCACTTTTTATTTGTGCTTTTCTCTGTATTTTTATGCATGAAGATTACCAATAAATTTAACTGCTTTTAGATTTGTAAGGATGTTTATCGCTGGATTTAGCAGGTTATTTGCAAAATTCACCACTTTTTCTACACCGTCTACGGGAATTACAAGTTCTTGAAGCGACGATAGAAATGACATGGTCCGCTTGAACTCATTCGAACTGCAGTGGTAGATTTTAAGTTAGATTTTATATTGAAAAAACTGAGTTATTAATCATTTGCTATTGAAAATCTTAGATATATTATATTTAATACTTCCTTTCCTTCGTCTTACCTAATGTCGGAGTTGAGGATCTTAAAAGTTGCGTCGTTGTGGAGGAAAAATGATTCAAATATTTGCCATTCGATTTTAAACACTTTTAACTGAAGATTACAGGGCTTGTACAGCCAGCGAATGTTATCTGTAGTTAGCAAGAATATAAGATCAGATGTGATTTTGGCTTCGTATTGCTCAATGAGAATATTGCTGTAATTAATTTATCAAAACCTACTCAAAATCACTTAGATAATTGTCATCAAGTGTTTTGGATACATCTTCAATATTAGCACTTTCTATAATCAATCATAGTTTTTTTAAAAGCTAAATAGTAAAATTTATTATTTTAAAAAAATTTATACAAAAAATTTTAATGAAGTTTTTACATAATCATCTTATAAAACACAAAATAAATTTGTGATAAGTTCTTTAAATTTAAATTATGATAAAATTAGTAAATTTACTGTTTTAAAAAAATAATCATTAAGTTTCAAATTTGATGATGTTGCTGTTGAACATCAGTTAAAATATTTATATTAAAATACATTTAAAGTTCTAATTTTAGTTAAAGCAAAGCGAATATACAAATACTAATATCAAAAGGTAATCAAATCTATTATTATAAACCAAAATCTAATCTTCAATATTCATATTCAATCTATCTTAATATTTACCTAAATTCTGATTTTATCTTAGCCAATAATAATCTCAACTTACGAAATATTATTTTCAGAGCTTCATCAAATCCAAATAGAGATCTGATCGATTTTAAGTCCCCTTTGAAGCTATTTTTTAAATGAAAAATCTGAGATGATCAAAATCGGTGTTATTTTAATTTTGCTAAAGAATTGCAAAATGTCATTGGGGACTGATTTCAAGTCTCTTCATTTAAGAATGAAGTTAAAGTATCTTAACAGGCGCTTGTCAGCTTTAACCGCTCGATATCAGCACAGCATTTGTCTATATAATCATCAACCGGCCAAGAATTACTTAACAGTCTCAGCTGAGACTCGGAGATTAGTAAAGCTATACACAACTACATCTTTATTTAGTGTTGTTAAGAATCCGCTCGAAAGGGTGGTCATCAAGCATCTTGCTAGATTTCTTCGAAAACGCAGACATCAGGAATACCGATTGATGAGCGTATGCGTAGTACTGCAGGACCACAGTCGCAATGCCCGTTCTTTCATTCAATATCCGGATCGGCTGTGCACATCAAGCTTCCATTTTGATTATATCGGGTTAAATAATTTATTTATCAAAATATTAATTTATAATTAATTTATGAACAAATATTCAAAAATTGGGTGGAAGCTAAATATTAAAATTATGAGCTTTAATATTGGTGTTGGCAATAAGATTTGATCATTTGATTTGAATGTACATTTTTTTGTCAAGTTTTAAATAATAATTTAACTGAAGTATACAAAATATTCATTTTGTCTTTGTAAGTTTATAATAATTAGGTTCGAATCAAAATATTATAATTTGGAGTATAATAAAGCTCACAAATTCTGATTATTTAGTAGTTTTTGTCTCAATTTAATCGTCTTTTTTGCATCCAAAATTTAGGATTTGTTTATTTAAATTTAAAATAGAATAAATGAGATTGAATGAAAAAATTTCAATGTGAATTTATACTCTTGTTAGAATTTGTATATGATGTGGATGTTTGTTAATCACTTTTTGTATGTAAAATAAAAAAAAAAACTAATATATATATATAAACTAAATAATAAAAATCAACAATATATTTGTCTAATTAAAAAATCAAAAACATTTGAGTTTTAAGAGTTAATTAGATTTCTGATATAGTATTCTAAAAAATAATTTTTACTTATTTTTTGATTGTTGATAAATAAAACCTATTAATTTTAATTAAAATCTGAATAGAAAAAATCTATCGATATAGATATTTTTAGCAAAAATACTAATTAAATTATGAAAGATTTTATTAATAAAAATAAGTATAAAAAATGTGAATAAAAAGTACTAATAAGACTATCTTCCGAACTCAACATAAGGGCGTTGAAACTTAGGACTATAATTAATATTT
>JAGYYN010000200.1:0-17620 GCA_021441665.1 Euplotes cf. woodruffi 2 WChen-2021 | reverse complement strand
AGCATCCTCTTCAACGCTGTCTCTGTTTTCCAGATTTCTCCTGCACTCTTTTTCATATGTGTCTTTGTCTCGAAAGCACGAGGCGACCAGAGATCTTTCGGTAAGTTCCTTCAAGAGCCACGTTTCGTAGTATTTCAGCAGTTTATCCAAGTGGTCGTGGTCTAGGTTTATATCAAAAATGTGTCGTGCGTTTTCAATCAGCATCCAATCGACTGGGAACACGGGGATTTTCTCTCTTGAGGCTTCGTAGAGCGCTAATGACTTAAGTCCGTACTCCATCCAGCTCGGACAGGCCATATTGACGGCCTCTGCGATATTGAACCCAACCGAGACTCCTTGATGATAAGACTCTGGGAATGTTATAATGAACTCACCGGGTTTTTGCAGAGTTCGATATACATGGACTCCATTTTCAACCAAGTAGGCAGGGTTGATCGTTACATTGATATTCAGGAGGAAATTTGGGTCTTCTTCGTAAAGAATTGCTAACTTCTCTTTAGCTAGCCTTTCAAACTTTTCTCTGTGGTATTCAGGGATCGCATACCATATTTTGCCTTCTCCCTCGTGCATATAATTTACTGAGTAGAGCATCAAGTCTTCGTAGTGCCATCAGAAAGAAGAAAACAGCATTCCAACGTAAATCCAAGACATTGTGATCCCTGATATCAACTTGTTCCTTCAGAACTGAAGCAGGGAATTGTGCCTCAGATGCATCTTATTCAGATTCCACGGGTGATCGAGGTACCATTGGTCGGATTCTTCATAGTGCTTTCTGCCAAAGTCGCTGTGGGGGAGATCAGCAGCGTATTCGACTTTGATTCTCTCAGTCTCGCAGTTGTCAGCGAAGTCCCAGTACATTTTCTCAATATCGTCGTATCTTTTATGATCGACGTATTCTTTGTACTTAGTCGTGCCCAGGTCTAGAGGAGTTAGGCAAAGTTACGGTACCATTTGCCATGAACTCGCGACAGCTAATGCCTTCATTTCGAGAATTAAACGGCTATAGGGCAAATCGTTAGTCTTCGTAGCTTAAAGGGCCAAAGACACTCACCTTTCCTTGTGTCATATCCTGTGGGATCTGAAACCGGCTTGGCAGCTTATTTGGCGAATCTTTATCTAGTGGACATGGGGGTTTATAACTTGCAGGCGGAATGATCTTGATGCAGCCGTATTCATGCGCCCCTTCTTTATATAGAGCTTCGATATAGTTAATCGGGTCCTTAAATTCTTCCTCTGATGGCCTAGATAGTATAGTTCAGATTATTTTGTCACTCGTATTTCACAGTTTACGTTATGAATAAATTATTAATTGGTTATTTAGTAGTGATTTCTCTAAATCTTATTTCATTTATATAAGAATTTCTGGTAATACGTAATAGATTAAGTTTTAAATAATTTTTATATCTCTTTCAGAGAGTTTTCTATTTCCGGAAATTTAAGATAAATTTATTTATAATAAAAAGTATTACAGTATGAATTGATATCTTATTTTTAGTTATTATTAAGTAATAGAGAACAACAAGACAGCTTTTAGAGTTCATTTATAGCACTACATCGTCTATTTTCATACTGAAGTTGCTAGACTTCAATAAGTAATTTTTTATGTATGAAGTTTTCATTTAGTTTATTATCCGAATCTGATTTAAACCTTACCAATAGGTCTTCATCTCCTCGATTTCATTGAGTTCAGTTGAGTACTTGGACTTCTTTTCTCTTAGTGAGTTTTTGATAGCAATCATGAGCATCTTTTCTTCTTCTCTTGATACTCCAACGACCTCTTCAACAGTTCTTGTCTTATTCTTTCTTTTAGACTCTCTTCTTGCAGCTATTAAAGGGAATGAATTACGATAGAAACGAAAGAGGTAAGATGCGGCTACGTTGATGCAAATTATAAAATCGTAAATTTTCGCTTTCTTAGGTTAAATATAAAAACTGGTTGTTTCACGGCACAATTGCTGAAATATTTAATTCAATAAGTCTCAGCTTCTGAAAACATTACAAATGCTTTCTTTGGTTCACCTAACTTAGTGAGTTTAAGTTTACAGGTAAGAATGCGACGCGCGGTCGCCGAAGAAAGTAAGGTTGCGCTTACGCTCAGATATATAGCTCGCTCACTTGAACTCATCGGAGTCCTCTCTTTTTAATATCGCTTTTCTGTGTCTTTTTACCTAAATAATCCAATTAGGGACTAGGTTTAAAAATAAACTCGAGATTTTTACAATTAATTTATCTAAACCAAAGATACGTCTCGGATGCGATTTTAACGAGAGCACGCGTTAACTCGCAAATATTTTGAAAATGGTGTCCTAAAGCGATTTTTATTATCTAAAGCCTTATGTCGCTTTCCTCTAGGCAAGCTCAGACTTATTTGTTTACAAGTTGCTAAAAACTTTAGTTTCCTCTATTTATACGATTTTGGCAGTGGAAAGCAAAAATATTTTATAATCATTTACCTTCGAGTGACTCTGCGCCATACTTTTGCAATGATTTTTGATCTCCATTTGTCTAAAACTCCCAAGAGAACCAGAGCTAGCTTCGTCAGAGACGGTCTGGAATAGGTTTAAATGGGGCACTGGAGCGACTCATACCGACTTCGGGCTCAGACAAGTGCTTTCCGCCGGTCTTTTATGCGCAATTAGTTTAGTTGGCCCTGTTGATTTTTCTATTCTTTTGAATATCATCTTCTTTTATTATATTAATGAATCTAGCAAATCAATATAACTTAGCAACAGTAGGAGCATTATAACTTAGGACTAGTTATCTAATAAAAATAGATCACTTTTGTTGGAATTAATTTAGTCTGTAACAAACTAATTTTAAATTGCAAAAATTCAAAATATTTAAATTTAAATACCGTAATGGACGGCCCTGACAGAGGCGGATATGCAAAGTATGTTGAAGACAAGGTCTACAGGCCTTTTAACTCAACTATTTCTGACTCTCAACTTGAGAAAAGGGTCGAGAAGCTGGAGTACGATAAGATCCAATCAGACAGAGCCATAAAAGAACTCACGATGATCATTAACAACATCTGCAACGACAATAAGGAGAATTATTCTGCAAATGTTCAGTTCGGGTCAATCCAGAAGCAAGTTGCAGATCAGCACTTTAATAACTGCGCTAGATTTGATCAAATTGATCAGCGGCTAGACCAAAATAAATACAGATACGAGCGGGATTCAGGCCTCAATCACAACTGATTTAGCAAGTCAGAAGTGATCGAGAAACTCAACTATCTTGAGAACCGCATTGAAAAAGCTTTAAAAACACAGGCTGAAGATATCGCAGCTGATGTTAGTGAACTTGAAAGGCAGCTCAGAGCTGTACAGGCTCTATCGAAAGAACAATCTGTATACGATGGTTTAAATCTTATTCAAATTGATAAAGTTTCCGATTAAAAATTAATTCCGAAATTTAGGCTGAGCCAGCAAGCAAATTTAACCTTCAAAACTTTGAAACATTCATCATGGAGCAAGTTGAAGCTAAACTCAGAGAGGTGAACAAATTCATAATTCAATATAAAAACGAGGATAAGTCGCTTCCTGAGTTTTTAGTTGAGCCGTCTAACTTAAGTATGCTGGATATCCCAAAGAGGTCATACTCAAACAACCAAACTCACAAAGTCAATGAGAAAGCAAAGGAGTTCCCTATTATCTCGCAGATAAGAACTTGCAATCCCTCTGTAATTCAACAGGTACAAAGTTAGTAAAATTAATAATACTCAATCATACTTCGATTTAAAAGCAGTATTTAGATTTATTTGATTTATTTATATCTAAATCTATATCAAAAATCAATAAATTTAATACCGAAATATTTATGTTAAAAGATAATTATTGAATAGAACATCAACGAGAAATCTTTACTTTGCAATGGTAAGTCTTTATGATAATTTTGATTTTAATAAATAACTGTAACAGACTTGATCGATCAGAGAGATCTCAACAGCAGTATAAAAATGATCAGTAAGAAAAGGAATTAATATCTAGATGATACATTTGTGAGCACAGAGAAGACTCCTGATCTGGCGGATACATTTAACAACACTCCTTCACTGATCGATCACCACCCAGTTTGGAGCTTAAAAGCAAAAGTAACAAAGCATATGTCAAAGGAACACAGAGACGTATCGAATTGTCTCAATCGAAAGAACATCAGGAAAGGAGCGAAAAAGGAAAGCACAAAGCAACGGAACTTAAAGGTAAAGCGGTCTGCATCTGAAAGGAAGAAAAAGAACTCAAGGGCGAACAGTATACAGGGCTCTACCCATCGATCGTTTAGTTCGAAGTCGAGAGACCGCGAAATTAATAAGTCTGTCAGACTTGTAAAGGACCTCACTGAGAAATGCCTTCATAGTATCCTAAACTCAAGTAAAGAAGAAGTAAAAGCGAAGCATTGCAAAATCAAAAAGGTTAAGAGTCCTTATATCAAATGCGCTGCAAAGCAAGTCAGAAAAAAGAGCAAATGCGAGACAAAGCTAAATAAACTCGAAAAAATGTACAAAGAGCTATCGAGTATGGAGAAGAAATAAAGAAACTTACTAAATTAAATTATTTGCCAAGATCTTCAAAAAACATTAACATTCAAAATTTTACAAATTAAAAAATTTAATTTTTAAATAAAATAAACTAAAATTAGATTATTATTGAATATTGCGCAAATTATTTAAATTTTAGAAATAAAGCGATATTATGGACATCAATAGCGACTGATTCACCGAATACGACGGGATCACGATGAATGATAAAGAAATGAAGCTGCTTTTGTCATCCAAAGGCAAAAAGAATCCTGCATTGTGAACAATTGAATCCTCTCACTCAGGATATAAAGACAAACATGTAAGTGCGCAATCAAAATTATCACTTTGTAGGCGAATAAATAGCAGCGATAATAATAGGTACGACGATGATAATGAAGAAAGGTCCAGAACATTCCAAACTTTAAGAGAGTCTCTTTTAGGCATTCCGAGCGGATGAAAAGACTGATCGACAGTCAAGAAAATACGGGAAAGAATTCACTATAATTTACTTAATGGAACTCCATCCCCGCTTGGCAAGGCACTAGTGACTTTAACAACTGAAAGCTCAAAGGACAAAATGCAGCTGATATGTTTTGACGACCTAAACTACCATACTGAGTGCGAATACAAAGAAACAGTAAGTTCAGCTTATTTATATTTTTAATTTAAACTTTAGGAGGACGACGGGTATATTCATCAAGAAACTATATGTTTTGCTCCGGGGTCTGAACTCCTCTCTCACAGCAGCAAGGACAAATCAAAAACATCGGACATTAAAGTAAAAGACTACTTCAAAGAAGACGATGAGGAAAGCTGTCAGAGCGAACTCCTCATTCAGTATCGAAAGGACCATAATAACGGTGAAAAGGATATAAGCTCAAAGAAGTCATTAAGCTCCCCATGCCAGGTTCAGTCTCCACCTGTGCAACGGGGACTCAATAACTACAGCAACACAATTTCCGAGTCTGTGCAAAAGCAAAGCGATGAGCTAATGCTTTCAAAAACAGAGCAAATTTCAAATCTCGAGGAAGTCGAATACGAAGGGGATCAAAGTGAATGATGGGACTCGCATTTGTTAAAAATAAACTGGAAAAAGGTAAAGTTTGCAAATGAAATTGAGGTTTACACTTATCCTTCACAAAGCGACAGTGACGACCAAGAGCCTATAAAATCGCTGCATTACATCGGCTATCAAAAAGGCCTTGCTTGGCTGAAGGCACTTCAGTGAGTAAAGCATTACATCGCGAACAACCCAGATATGAGCCACAGGCTTACTTTATCAAAACTCGATGTATTTCTTGAACGTGAGTACTCAGAGGAGGTCGAGGCCGAAAGGCTAAATGAAGAAAAAGAAGACAGAATGAAAGAGATAGATGATACGATTGAAGACCTTAAAACACAGAATGAACTACTCAAGCTTGACATCGCATATCTTGGAGTCAAGCAGAAGGCTATTCGAAGCAAACGCCTAGAGCATTCTCGATATGGCAACAGCTCGAGAATTAATAAAACTTTTGACCATGAAAAACAAAATAATACTCTTTTAACCTTCGCAGATGATGAACGGTTTTACGAAAAACTAAATGAAAGCGGGTTTAATGATATATCCAACATTCAACTAGAAAAGCATGATTACATCACAAAGAGTTTAGATGAAAATGAGTTTACGAAAGCTATAGATGAAGCAAAGGAAGAAGACGAGATCTCTGAAAGTGACTCAATTCAGAATCTAATGTCTCCTCCGTTAAAAATAGAGTCTTTGACAAACGACACTTCATGCATTCGATCTCAGGTAACTTTACATCCTAATATTACAGATCAAGTCGTTATTGAAATAACTCTTCGTGAAGCAATGAAAACATGCATCCAAATATGATGAAGAGCTCGTGTAATCTAGAGCGAAGCTCGACTGACTCGTTATACGAAACAAAGTTAAATCACTACAAGTCTGAGATCACGAAGTTATTGAAGGAGAGAAAGCAAGCTCGAAATAAAAGCTATTGTGAATAATTACCCCGTTAAATGCTAACTGCACCCTAGATGCTCGTAACAAGCATAGTCATCCAAATGTAAATATTTTCTTGCATCGTAAATGTACTTTCAATAAGTCTGCTAATAAAGCTAAATTTTAGGTTTTTTGTTGTTGATAGTATATTTATTTTGTATTTAATCAATTTACAATATATTTTGGTGAAATAATTAATTATATGAAATTGAAGATTTTTAATGATTGCATATTAAGCCTATTGCAATAAATGAGTAAAATTGTTATCTAAAGCTTAAATGATCGGAGTCTTGCTTCAGTAATACCCTCCATCGCTTTTTTCTTTTTGATTTCCTCGACTTTCCTCGACCATTTGTCAAGAGTCTTCATGACTTTTTCAATTTTAGCCTTTTGCTCTGAAGTTCACTTTTTCTGAACGGTCTTGTCTCGAAGGTTGTTGTTGATGATCTGCCAGTACTTATTGATCTTATGTTCATGGTCTTTCTTTTCCTGTGTTTCTTCGACTTTTTGCTTTTTCCTCTCATGTGCATTTTTGATGACTCTGAACCTTCTGAGCCGATTGTTTTTGTTCTCTTCAATAACAGCGTCAGCCTGGCTGAACCGATGATTTATCTTGTCTTGTAGCTAGAGCAAAGTGAAATAGAAAGTTACTCTTTTGCTGTTGTTCTCAAATGCGAGGACCTCCGACCATTTGCTTTCCTATTTTGAGGTTAAAACAGCTCTTACATTGCTCTTCATTGTCTTGAGGTAGTTCTTCGCTGAAAGAATCTCTCTGTAAGTGAACGAAGTCGGAATTTTAGACCTGTCAACAGTAAAATTCGATACCTCTGAATGATGTCTAACGAAGTCGTTGTACTTCTGCTCTGCGTCCTTGGATAGCTTATTTAATTTGCTTTATCTTCTGCTCATACTGCTTGCTCATGAATTTATCACGAACGCCGGTATTTTTGCTTTCTTCATTTTCATCGTAGAAGACGTTGAGTTCGCTTTTGAAGTACTTCCGCAGCAGGTCGATGTCAGCGCTGAGTTCTTCATCGTTGAGACATTCAATTAGAATGTCCCGCTCGTTGAAGTTGATTTCTTCGAGAAATAAATGCATCCGTTCGGCTTTCTTCGCGTACTTCGAACAGTTCTTTGGCAGCTTTTCTTTGATGATTTTAATGATCTTAGCCCGCAGTATTTTCTTATAAAGGTTCTCCTTGTGAGTCAGGATATCCTTTTTAAGCGCTTTGGAATTGCTACGGATCCTCCTTCTGGCTTCTTTATCTTTATTTATCAATTTTGGCTTTGAGGTCTTCGAGTTTTTGAGTTTGAATGTGATTATATCTGCCTGTGACCTCTTGACTTGTCGCTTTACGATTGAACGCTCTGATTGTCTCCATTTTTTGGTTTTTATATGAAACGTGCTGTTCTATTTTTCGATCTATATGTTAGTTTTAATTTTGTTCTAAAATACGTTACTTACCAATTCGATTTACGATAGAAGTAAGATACTCATTTGCGAGTTTTTCATCTTCCGCAATAAGATCTGACTCTTTATTTGAATGTAGGAGGTAGTTGTAAAACTGGTTCATTCGATCTTCATCTTCAATTTTCTTTAGTTTTTCCTTATTTGGACTTTCATGTTTACCGAAATTATTTTAGTGTAAGCGGCACATCACTAATTGGAGGCTTTACATCTCTTTTCATCGTCCGGAACAAAAGATGTGGATCTCTAGGGATAAGCCTGTTACTTCGGATGCAGATCAAATTTAATATTCTTATCAAGATTTGCATTTGAAAGTGAATGCTTTCCGATATACAAATTTTTCCTCCCCGGCAAGTCACAAAGGGCAATCGAGTATGAGTTCTTTCGCTTATTTTTAAAAAAGCTACAGTCATTTGCGGGACATCTTTGCTTTTTATATCACAAATACAACATAAATAAGCTGTATCGTTGAGGTTTAGTGATTCATTTGCGATCTTATTTACCACAGCTGAGTAAATTATGGCAGTAACACTATACCTTCATTTTCGATGTAATGCGAGCACATTTTATTTGAAAATTATATTATTTATCAATATATCAGCAATAAATTAGACCCAAAAAATTCACGATTTTCGTATTTACATCTGTGCCTTTTTGCTGCTTATTTTATCTCTTTAATTTGAAGTCCCTGTTGCTAGCTTAAAAATTAAGATTATTGATTGATTAAATTTTATGCTAATGGAGACAGCAACACTAAATTGATCATGCGAGCATTTGTCCATAATCCATTCCCTCGAGAGCGACCTCACTAAGAGCAGAGTTGAGGCTATCAAGCTGCGCAGCGAGATTGCCGAGCTCAACAGCAAAATAATTACCGGCAGCAGCGGCGAGAACGATACATCAAGCTTGTTTATGCTCCCCAGCGAGTTTAAAGACAAATGGAACTCGCTTATTACTGAGATGCTGATGGAGGTGTTCTCTGATTTTATTGATAAACCTAAGGAATTTGTGTACGTGATTCACCTGTGTATTTCCGCAGTCAAAGACAGCTGCGTTAGAGAGATTCAGAATAAAATAGACCTCGCTATCGATTTATTCGGAATCAAAAATGACTCGAAGAATGGGTTTATTGTTAAAATAAAGAAAATCATCAAAGACTATTGAGGCTATATTTTCATCCAAAATGACGATTTTGTTGACACAGTCAAATGTCAGGTTCGAGAGACTGTTGAAAAGACTGCGAAAATGATGATTGATAGCTCAAGCATGAGTCAGATGCTTGAATCGTCAGAATTTCGCAAATTTACCTTCTTAATGTATGAAATTTTTATTTACATGCTTTTAAACGATAACCAAATTGAGTGAGACTTGACTGCATTTGAAAAATTCAAATTCCAATTTGAGTCTTATAATAAAGACAAGCATTATTGAGTTGATGGGTTTCCAAAACAAGGCCTTCCTGTGATTGTTGTTCTGGATTCACCAAAACTAGAGCAGTCAAAATATAGCTACCTGTCAATACTCAAGGCAGTACTCATTCTTGATGAAGATTTCTCAGAATTCGATGAAAATGAATCTGGGCAGGTCATTAATTCAGCATTTGTGACTCCTAATCGAATAAAAGAACAGTTCACTGAGGTTTGCAAGAATCAGTACAAAAATGCAGATAAGCAAGACCGTCGAATCGAAAGGACTACAACTAACACCAGCGAGTTATAATAAGCTCAAACAAGCTGCAAGAAACAGCGTGAAGATCAAACAACTCGAATAAAACTTCAGTAATCCACACAAACTCCAATTCGATTAATCTATGTGAGGAATTCAGCATTTTTTGAACAGAGATCGATCTGCAAAAATAAATTAAAGCAGATGGAGAAGGAGGACACTAAAATATAGAGAGTCACAGTGACGTTGCTTTCAGTCCTTCAAGTGACCCTTGCTTGCAGACGTCGAATATTTTTAAGTAAGCGCAACAAACTACTTGATAAAAATACCTTTTAGAAAGCATAAAGAACTTATGGACCAGACAAAGCACATTCGAGAACAGTGAGCGAGCAGTCTCATTCGAGACCAAATCAAGAAGATCGACTCAAAGAACGAGTACAGGTCTCGATATTTAGAAGGATCAATACAAGTCTCGCATTCTTTAAAAGAACTGCTGAAGAGCAAAAGGCACTTATTCAGGAACTGAATCACTGCTCATGAGCTCCAATTCGATCAATCTGGCAGCTCCTCGCATTGTCTTGAAGAAACTGCCAGATTTGATATTTCAAATCTTGACAGACTACCACAAAAGAAGCTCGACAGGAGGAATAGTGAATTCAGCTTTGATTTGCGTCCTGAAAATACGATTTGTTCAACATCTCAGATTTTTGCAAATATACAAAAGAAGCATCAAGAACGAAGGATCAAGAATCGTTCTCCGAAGACTGACTTCTTTACCAATAATTGCTCAAAAAGGAAGACAGTAGTCAACTCGAGGAATAAAAAGATCGATGGCTGTGCGGTCTTTCACAATTCGAGCAGTAAGTATCAGTATTCTGACTCGAGGTAGAAACGAAGGGAACGTTGATAACTGATTTTAAAAAGAACACAGCTACAGTTGACCAAAATAACTTAAAGCTCAATGGGGAGTCATTGAGCTACTGCTTACAGCATAAAAGACCGACTAAATGAGGTAAGAACGCAGTTGATTTATTTTCAAGAAAAATCAACGTACTCGGTCTGAATCGACCAGAAAATAAAGACATTTAAAAAGAAGAACAAAAGTAGTGCAAAAGCACTAAAATCTCCAGTGAAACAAAGAAATTCGGTTGATAGCAATTACTATTCTAAGGTACAAATTTTCTAATATTTTTAGAATAAAAGTTACAAGCATTCAAAATAATTCGTCAATTATGCATGGAAGTCAGAATTCAAAATCAAATCTTTTCGCGAGAAATGAAGAACAGACTTTGTATCTGACCAGCAAGCCGTTAAATAACTGAAAAGTAGGTTTTGTGAATGATTCTTTTTAGACCATATGAAAAGAAAAAGAAGTAAGCAGCTCCAACAGGTGAGTATTTTACTTCCACCGCTTATCCTGTCCCGTGTAGAATCAAGTGAAACTATGATGAAGCTATTAGCACGCAGCTAGCCGGCGAATTCAAGCAAAGCTCACGACTGAATCGACATAAGTTGCAGTCAAAATGAGCTGACAAAGTGAAGAAAATAACAAAAGGCACGAAAGTATAGTATTACTAGGGTTGATGCATAGGCCATAATTTTGATGTTTAACAGTTAAATCTAAAATATTAAAAGTCAAAGTATTTTTTAAATAACTTAAAAATGCAGTGTCTACATAATTTCCTCTTTTTTATGATTAGTATAACACCTGATTATATATTAAAAAGGCATATCGGGTAAAAATATGTAAAGCAACGACTTGAGGATTGATAATTTATAATTGGACTCAATTTAAATTATTTTGACACCAAATACAGGCTGATTTCTGTATTTACCATAACTCAACTGAATATAAGTAAATTATTAAAACCATATAAAATGGAGAGAGCGCAAAAAGAAAATGAGATTTCAAAAGGACTCGACAGCAAGACTGTCGAGGTCATCAAAGAACGACTGAAAAGATCAGCGAGTCAAGAAAGCACTGTTTATTCATGCTACTACGACAACAACATTCAGATTGGCTGGATTATCAACAAACCCAATATTTTTATTTACAATAATTTTAATGTTTACTTCGAAGTCAAGCTTCCTTCACGAGTCTCGAATGTCGATGCGACTCAGGTTAATATTATTAACAACGAAAGTGGAACGTTTATTCTTATTTGAGATGGAAGGACTTTTTATTCTCGTAAAATCAATGAGGAGTACGATTTATTGTACTTTTCAGTCAATGTGAAATCTTTAACTCAAGATGAAAAGATCACGGCTCTTCACAAGATCAACTCGAGGGTCAATGCTGTCCCAGAAATCGCAATAACAACGTCAAGCGGCAGACTTATAATGCTGCATGCTTACGTTGATGAAGAAACGCTTAGCTTAGAGGAAAGTGTGATCGAGGCTCCAAAGAAGTTCTACAGCTCATTGACCTCTTTCTTCACTGGCGGAATAATTGATGAGACTAATTTCCACCGGATTCAAAGCGATTTAAAAGACAAAAGTACTTTATTACTGTGCTTTGGCATGAAGTCAGTCAGCGTCTGGACTCAGATCTCAAATGCTCCTAATCTTTGGAGGATAAATGTCGAACAGATATTCAGAAGCAATAACCACGAAGCAGGTGATATAGTTGAATTTAAAATCATCGGGGAGGAAGTCACAGCTGGAGAAGATAAAGACAGCAGGTCACTGACATTAATAGTCCAGACCACATCACGAACAAACGAAAAGGAAAAGAGCTACTACACACTGCATTTTATAATGAAGCTTGATATTGATTTGCAAAAACAGACTTATGACTTTAAAAACAGCGAACTACTGACAGATGCGAAGTTGTACTCAAAAGAAGACGAAGACGTTAAATGTTTAGTGTGTTCAAACGATTGCAAAATGACGTATGTGTTCTTAATCAACAGCCAATCTGCTAAATGAATCAATATTTCTGAAGATAGTAAGCATGAGGAGCTAATTGACTTTAAAATAATTGGGTACGGGCTCATGGAGAACCGAGTTAAAAACTTTTTACTGTACTTCGCCACAGACATTAAAATATTCAGTTTACTTCGAGATAAAAGCTTTGAATCACTCGCGAAGAATTACTTGCAAGACATTGAGCATAACTGCATGCTCAGGAAGAAGATTCAAGAAGCGAACTTCGATAGTGTAATTAGCAAGCTAGAAGGAGATGACGAACGAAGGATCTTAGATATGCTCAGATCCTTCAACGACAATAATGGAATTTACATACAGTCGCACCAAAACGACCTGATTTCCTTAATGAAGCTGAGAGGACAAAAAGCATTTGAAGATATTGTCGAGGGAGTCATAAGAAAGCTAGTCGACCTTCCTATCCAAGACAACATGATATACGAGGTATTCCGAGAAGACGTCGAAGACAAAAACAAGCTTAGGTATTCCCCAAGCGACATGGGGATGATCGCATGGTCGCTCAACACAAAGCTAAAAAGACTCAACATCCTCAAAAACTTCTTGTGGGATTCTGAGGTCGACTTCAGTTTCAATATTAGATGTGCAGAGGAAAAAGTCGTGTTCTTGTCGAGTGTTAAAAGAAATCACGATGAAATATGCAAAGATCAAGAAAGCCATTATCAGTGCAAAGAGATCTTAAACCAAGCGATTCAGGAGGTAGTCAAGAACGTCCATCATATCAGCAAAGACGAGATTAAGCAAAAAGGAACAACGTCTTCTTTGATCTTCTATAGCATGCCTCTCAAGAGCGCTGACAAGTTCATCTACACATTGAGCAAGATTATGTACGAGAGAAAGATTAAGGAGAACTTAGAGGAGGAAACTCTTCTCTACCTCAGCATGATTATCATCGATGGGCTTGAAAGTATTCAAAACTACAGAAAAGAACTAAATCAAGATGATAGCATTATTCCAAATACTTTACTGTGGACTATGAACATCCAGGATATAATCGACCCGATTAAAAGAGTTATCGAGCTCATGCCAGAAGTCATCAGAAGCAACGAAAGTACAAATTTAGTCAGGAGAATGAAAAAGCTATCTTTTGTCGTTCTCACAGAACTCAAATCTGCAGAGAGAATCGAGGCTCAAGCAAATAGCGATGAAGAAATGGTTCAATACTTCATGTTCTCGAGAGATAGACTAATTTGCATGCTTGATGAGTTTTCTCAAGAGTTCGCTATCGAGCTTGCTTTTAGCTTTAAAGACGTAATCAACACGACTCGTCTCGGAATCGCGCTTCAAAATTTCACTTACCTGCATCAATTATTAGAAGAAATCGAGCCAAAGGAGAGACACGATCAAGTTCAAGCATCAATGGAGTGGATTGTGAACGACTACAAGAACAGACTCAAAGCAGGAGATGTAAATAGCAAATATACTGAAAAACTGCACTTATTTGAAATCTTCAGTGACAGGTAACCTATATTTATCTTGCTTTTGGCAATGAATTAACTTTAGCAAATACGAGAACGATATTTTAACATTCCTCGAAAAGCATCCGAAATTAAAGCTGATTTATTTCATGAAAAAAGCAAATTTCAGTCAAATAGATCAACAGTGATGTGATTTATCATCAAAAATCGGAGATAAAAATGGTAAATCTGTGATTGACTCGATCCGCCAAGTAAATTTGAAGTTTATTGCAAGTGAGTAGTTCAATATTGAAATATTAAGTATTTCGGCCATTTATACCTCCTATTTGTAATTGCTATTCACTCATCAATCCAGCACAGCTAATTATATAATATTTATAGTATTTTTTACCAAGAAGATTGAAAATGTTAAAAGAGTATTCACCACTGCAGGAGAAAGCGGAAATGTACTTCAAGCATACATTTCCTCATGAATTCAACACCTTCGCGCATGCATTTATAAAGAAGTTCAATGATCTGAATGGAGTGATATTCGTGACGATATGAAAATGCACTCAGCTAGATCCAGACAGGTTTACCTTCATCAGAAGATACGATAGCAAATTCTCCTCTGTCCCTGTGTACGAAAGGACCATTTTCAATAGAAAGGACAAGACTGTCGAGGAGTGCATGTTTGACGAACAACTCACGCATAAAGTCGCAGAGAAATCGATTTATAAAGCCCAAGGCGATAATATTTTATATGAAACTTTTCTTTACAAAAATCGCGGCTGGAAGTCGTATTTAAGACGCAAAGCACACTCCTGGGGAATCGACAGGATGACTGAGCTTTTGACCAAACAAAAGGAGAATCTTAGAAAGCATAAAGAGTCAGTATAGCTAAAGAAAGAAATGGTTGTGGAAAAGGCGAAAGAAAAAGTCGGAGATTTTGTTCACAAATCACCGTTAAATAGATATTTGTAACCAATCATCAATCATAAAGATAATAAGTGAAAGCTTGCATTCAATCTAGCATATGCACCAAAATTTTTATTAGCTAAAATCAAATATTTTAGTAAGTGAAGAATGACCAAAGGTCTGTGATATAAAGCTTACGCTCGTATAAATAATATTGAAAGTTAGTCAGAATTTATCAATTGCAGAAAAATGTTGGGTGTCGACTTCAACCTGAAAGCAGGACAAAACAAAGTAGGAATCTGCTATCTTAGCAAAGAAAAACGAATAATCCAGTTTGCAGAATTCGAAGATAACCTATACTTTTCGAACTTAGAAAGTTTGGTCATTCAGATCAATAATGAAGGTGGTGATGAGGAAATTGTGCTCGAAGCTTTGGTCAATATGCCGAACATTGACACACATTCCACCAGGATTCATGAAATATTCAACCAGTGAAATGTGAACATTACTGTTGCTAATAGAAGTGACTTTGTTTCAAAAGATGTGAAGACTTATTTAGATGCACTTCTGTCAAATAACCTAATCCAACATGATGCACTATTCAGTATGGATATAGCCCTTTGAGCATTCAGCGCTTGAGTCAACTACCAACAGTTGTACAGTAAAAGTGAGTACCACGGGGAGTTCAGCTTGTCATTTTACAAAATGAACGATTACGTGAGGCTAGACGTTGCTGCAATGAAGGCACTATCAATATTACCGCAAAATTCCGGATCAACATCATTAAATTTAAACTACGAAGTTAGTTCGATTCTCGAAATAGTTGACTGTTCAAAGACATCAGTCGGCAAAAGACTAATCAAGCGGTGGATCAAGCAGCCAATAAGAGACGAGGTTGAGATCAATAGAAGACTTGACATCGTTGAGTTCTTCGTTAAAGAGACTGAGTCGAGAAATACAGTCCACACTGAACATCTCAGAAGCTTCCCTGATATAGAGAGGCTCTATCTGCAGTTTTACAAGGTCAAGAATAATCTTCCAAATAGAGCGTCTCTGGTAGACTGAGTTAAGATTTACAACTTGATTACCAATCTGCAGTCGTTGGCTGACTACTTGGACTCTCTGACTTTGAACAACGACCATCCGGTTGAAGTCAACTACACAGCTGTTATCAAAAGCATTATTGAAGACTTTGAAAACCTCAAAGCGATGATTGAAGAAAGTGTTGACATTAATGAAGTCAGCAAGGGCGACTATATCATCAACCCGGACTACAGCGATAGACTAAAAGAGCTTTACACTGATATTAAGTCCAAACACGAAGAGATCAAAAACTACGCCGATGAGCTCTCAAATGACTTCGAAAATCTGTGAAAAGGCAAAGGCGTCCTTAAGTCAGAAAACGATCCGGCTAAACAAATCACGATCATTGAAAATGATTCCGACAAGTTTTTATTCAGGATTAGTAAAAAGGTCGGAGATGTGGCATTTAGAAACTCAGAGCAAAATTTCGATATCAAGACTTCACAGAAAGGATATATCACCTTTACCTCTAAAAAACTTAAGAAATTTGTTGAGGAGTTTAAAGAAATCCAGGAAGAATACAGAATTGAACAAGATACGCTTGTCATGAAAGTACTAGAAATCGTATCCTCATACTTCCCGGTCATCGAGAGAGCATCGATTGTTATATCTGAGCTTGATGCATTAGTTGCGTTTTCTGTTGCTTCGACTTCATCGACAAAGTCGTTTTGAAGGCCGGAAATTTCGTCAAAAATCAACAAAATTTCACTTTTAGATTCGAGACATATATTAATTGAAAAACTAAATCCTAGTCAGTGAATCAGCAACGATTGAAATATGACTCGAGACGTGTCAAATCTGCAGATAATCACTGGGCCTAATATGGGAGGAAAGAGCACCTATATCCGACAAATCGGAATTATTGTGTTATTAGCACATTGCGGATGCTTCGTTCCTTGATCAAAGGCTGAAGTCCCAATTATTGATGCAATTATTGCAAGAGTTGGAGCCTCTGACCACCAGCTCAAAGGAATCTCTACTTTTATGGCTGAAATGATTGAGGTCTCCTGCATGCTCAAGACTGCAACAGAGAACAGCCTCGTGCTTGTTGATGAACTCGGAAGAGGTACATCAACGAATGAAGGATTTGGACTTGCTTGGGCTATCTCTGAGTATTGTGCAACTGAGATTAACTGTTTTACATTTTTTGCAACTCATTTCCACGAGCTCACCTCGATTGAAAATGAAGTCAAAAACGCGAAGAATTACCATGCCACGGTTCACGCAGAGGAAGGAAAGTTAACGATGCTGTACAAAATCAAAGAAGGGTTTATCGATAGGTCTTATGGCATCCATGTTGCTGAGATGCTCCAGTTCCCACAAGAGATCATAGACGAAGCCAAATTTATCTCAAAACAATTAGAAGACTTTGAGAATGCTGGATATAAAGCTAGTGATATCAAGTGCTAATCAGAATTCAATAACTGTTTTATAGAAAAAATACTCAAATATTACAAACATTTTGCTATGTATTATTAAAAAATTAAAATTTTATACTATTAATGAATATTTTTTATTCCTTGAGCGACTGTTATAAGTTAATTAAATTGAGATAAATTCTATTGAATATATTAATTTGTTGACACTAATGAATTTAAAAGGTGGATTGGTCTATATTACTT
>JAGYYN010000085.1:0-13708 GCA_021441665.1 Euplotes cf. woodruffi 2 WChen-2021 | reverse complement strand
AGCAGACTCCTCGATACAATTTCAACGTGAAGGAAGTCAAGTCGAGCATAGAGATATACGATTTTATTGCATCTGACCCCGAAACCATCTTTATTTTTTCCTTCTTTATTAGCGTTACTGATGGACATAGTAAGAAAATGCAGCAGCTAGGCGAGAGACTTGCAAACGATAAATCGATTACAACTAAAATAGTATACATACCCGTTGATGCGAATGATAAATACCAGTTTGAAGGTATTTTATACGATCTCAATATAATGTACTCACCTAGCTGCTTTTATCCTTATTTTCTTGTGATTCAGGACAAGAACGGGCAGCTTATTCGAGGAGATCTAGCAGCCGATATCATGCTACAAACTGTTACTCACTTTGCCTAGTATGTCAACTAGAAGTAATCATCCAAACTTTAAAATGTATTCAATAAATACATTCTGGAAATAGAGCCTGCTAAAAATAACCAAAGTTTTATTATCAAATTTAGATTTATTTTTTTATTATCAAATTTTACTTACAAATCTGCAAAAATCACAAAATTAATCCAAAAAAACAGAAAACTAAAAAAACAAGATAGTAAGTATTGAAAAATTAAACTGATATTAATTTAAAATCTTTTATAAAATATAAATCAATTTTATTGAATTTGTGTGATTTAAAATAAAAACCAATCTCAAATAACTGATAAAAAAGCAGGAGATATTAGCATTTATTTGCTAAATGAAATTGAATTTGAGATTTAAATAATAAAATATTTAATTTTCAATATGAAGAACCATATCTCCGCTTGTTTTTGCCTGTTCCTAATGCACTCGCTTATCAAGCTTATAAGCACTGCTACAAGTTGAGCTGACGGGTACTACCTAAGCGGGGGATCTTGAGTTAAATGCAATTCTACCTGATTGACATGTACAAATGGCACAAGTTGATCCACGTGAAGTCCTTCTATGTTTTTAAATGCGACGACGACCTTGTGCCAGCTGTGCCAGGGTGGCATGTTCTATTCAGCTCCTTTAAATCAGTGCTTGAGCTGAGGATCGAGCTGCCTCGACGCCTGAGCATATCAATCAACTTGATTTGATTGAGCTTCTGGGCAGTATTATGATCTGACTGCTCGCAAGTGAGTTGTCAGCTGAAATACAACAACCCAAATAGCAATCACTGACTCTCAATTTGGAAGTCGGCCGATATGAAGAGACTTTAATTACTATGTTGACTCTAGCAGCCTTGAAATTGTTGAGCTTGGAACCAGGAAGTATCCTTATAAAAGCATTGCACTTGTGTTTGTTGAGTTGCTATAAACTACCATTCAAATGGAGATAGGACTGTCAATGTCTATCTTAAAGAAAATACAGTAAATGAACTGCAAACGACAAAGAATTATATTTTTAACACGACTATGGTAACGTTTCAGAGCTATTCGCTGACTACTTCAACGACTCCAGCAAAAGCGATTTTGATGATGAAGGATACAAGCATTACAATGTTATCGCCTCAAACAGTATTCAGTATTATCAAGAATACAGATATTAGAGTTAGTACAATTATTTCGAACAATTCGAATTTGACTTCGAACGAGAAGAACATGTTAGTGCAGACTGACACATGTATATTTGTAGCGAGGTCCTCTGTGTTGTTTAACAACTTAGTGTTCTCATCCAGTCTTTCAGACATCCAGTTGCAGGTTTACTACCTCAAACCAATATATTTGCAGAATAGGACGTTCACAATCACCAATGTTGACTTTATTGTAAGTCATTTTACTTTCGCCCTTTAAAATCAGATTAATCATTGTATATGGGTTTGATTGTTAGTGAGATATATGAAAAGCGATTTATTTTATATTTGCATAAAATGGTGAATTACTTAATATTTGCAGTCTTTTAATTCGTATTTTAATGAAGGCTGTAATTCGTTTTTATTTCAACTTAAATTTTGATTGGTCTTACTGAGGTCTTTCAAGTAAAAATGGAGATGTATATGTATGGCTGTAATATGACTATAGAACATCAGTGGAAGAGTCTGTCACTCGATTGATCCATACAATCTCCATCTTGAAAATATCACGATGGACTACTACAGTTTGATGGGAGGATTTTCGAACTGGATTCAGTGTAATTACCCTGAGGCGTTCTTATACGATCATCATATAATAAAATAACTTCACTGCATATCAATCATTAGAAAGAGTTGTGCCGATTAATGCGCAGATGTTGAACTATCAAGGAGCTGGTAACTTCACACTTCAGTCCGCAAAGTGGGGAACGTACGGAACGAGGTAAATTTTATATCATCATACTTTTTAGTTTAAACGATATAACACCGATAGAAATGAGGACTGCTCCTGAATGCAATCCTTCAGATACAGAATATCGGTTGCTTGACTTGAGCTATGTAACTGTCACATTAGACTCAAACCCATATGCTGATAGGTTTACACAGATTTACTTTGTGTTTGAAGTGAACTCTTACACGAGACAGGTGACTATTAATTACCACGACAACCTGCATATAAATATTACTGATTCGTACTATTCGGTCATTGGCTTTTTTGTTGCTCCTGAAGTCAACACGATTATGATTAACAACACGTTTACGAACTGTTCAAGCAGAGACGGAATCATTAAGATATTTTCAACTAATAATGTGACCATGAACGGCCTTTATTTTTATAATTTATTCAACTTGATTCAGAGGATATCAAGAGTCATCGATTTTCAGTAAGTCTTTCAAACATAGACGATGTGTAGTTGTTACTGTTTGTTGTGTTTTTAATTTAATGTTAAATTATAACTCTTGAGTAGGTACCTGACAATAAATGACATGATATGGCATAATGATAAACCACTCGATCTATCAAGTGTTGCTTATTTTACTCATATTTCACTTCCTAATTCTGTACTCACGATGAGCAATATACATGTTTATGGAACCAATCTTCACGAAAGAAAAATTATGGACTATTTATTAGGCGGAAGTGGTAGTTTTAGTCTTACAGACTCAATATTTACAAATTTACAGCTTTCTGAGGGAAATTCTATGTTTCAAACAGGCTCTGTAAATGGACTTTTGATCAAAAATTGATCGTTTTCTGGAATTACTGGTGTTACATCAAGTGATATAACTAATACAATGATTGAAATTGACTCGCTTGACTTGTCCTCAAGCCTGACATTTAAAATTGAAGATATAGCTATTACAAACTCATCAAGTAAATTTTTGCAGCTATCAGCGATAAATAATTCTCCGAGTAGTAGTCAATACCTCAACATTACAAATTTAAGTTACTCGAATGCGACTATTGAATATGCGAACGATTTAATCTATTTTGGCGACATTGAGACTCAAGTAGATCTCACAATAATCTTTACAAATATCATCTTCAGTGGTATTTCTTTTTCAAGAGGAGGAAATATGCTAAATTTGCAGCATCAAATAAAGAATCAGGTGATTATACAAAATTCGCAGTTTACAGATATTTTCGGAGGAAGTATAAACTTCGAGTCTTCCAATAAAGTGCGGTTGGACTTACCGACCCAAGTTAAATTTATAAACCTCACCGCAAATAACTTAAACGGAAACTACAACTCGTTTATTACAGTTCATACAGGAGCAAAACTGGAGATTGAGAGTTCGTTATTTACGAACATATTTAACATCCAGTCTGGATCTGTTCTGTCTGCAGGGTACCAAACAGCCCAGGTAACCTTTACGAATTCGGTGTTTAAAAACAACACCTCGCTGAAAGGAGGCGTATTCAATGCTGAATACGAAAGCTTAGTGATCTTGAACAACTGCACCGTTACCTATAACTTCGCGATTGAAAGTGGAGTTATCCAGTCGAGCAATAATGGCTACTACATGTTTTATAATAGCTTGTTTCACCATAATTTTGCACTGTCATCAGCATTTGGTGAAATTTTTGATGTCTCTAAAATTCCGGTTCTTGATCACTGAACAATATATCAAAACTCGATTAAGACTAAAGCACAAGTCTTAGATGAAATAAACAATGTATGATATGACCTGTGCTTTTTAAATAAAGTATTTAGCAGCTTCATTGTGCTTAAGTAAGTCACTATTGTAAATTTATAGCTCGTTGAACATAAACCCAGTTATATATGCGATATCCATCATATCAGGACAGCTATCAATTCAAAACGGAACAGTAGTTTATTTTCAAGATTACTTTGTTAATGCTTTTTCATCGATTGTCACAGTAAATGATGTTGCTATCTATAATTGCTCGTTTACTAGTAATCTAGTAACTTTGACATCGACACAGTTTACAGTAAACAGTAAGAAAGCTTAGTTGGTAATGTTTTTAGATCTCACAGTTACAAATATTACTGCAAGTGTGCCAAGTTTACCATTATTATTCGTATCTTTTGGATCGGTAGTAAGCTTGACAAGTGTGAAGTACTCGAGCTCATACACTGCATTTTTAACTCTTGTTTCTTCAACAATTAATACGAACGGAGTTGAGATATCATCGTCAACTGCAAGTAAAGGAATGATTCAAATAGAAACTTCAACAGGAAATAATACTCTTCAAAATTTAGTTATTGTAAGATTGCGGTGCGTATAATCTACATAGAGCTCTGTGAGTCTTAACAAATGAGAATCAACGTACAGCATTGTTACATCGTTAGGTTCTTACTTCAGTTTAATTCAAAACTGTTCATTTACAAAATTAAACTGAAACGTTATGAGTTTTCAAAGTTCATCATTACTCAAAATTGCTTCAGTTTTGATATCGAACTCTACATCAGGAATCAAACTGCAAAGCTCGAACGTATCTGAAATGACTGAGGTATCATTATCAAGTCTAGGAGGGAAGACTATACAAAAAGGAGCAGGAGTTTATTCTATTAGTTCAAATGTCACAGTCCAAAATTCTAACCTCTATTCGAATCAAGCAATAAGCGGAGGTGCGATTTACATCGAATGATTTTCTGGAGACTACTGCTATTCAAAAGTCACCAATACATCGTTTGCAAATAACACAGCAACTGAAAGTGGTGGAGCTTTAAACTACAACTACAAAAGGCCGGAGCTGCAGAACATCACATATCTGAATAACAGTGCTGCATACGGACCGAATATTGCCAGTTTTCCAGTTAAAATAATCCGCAAAGGGAGTG
The DNA here is from genome assembly GCA_021441665.1 of Euplotes cf. woodruffi 2 WChen-2021. Lineage (NCBI taxonomy): Eukaryota > Ciliophora > Spirotrichea > Euplotida > Euplotidae > Euplotes > Euplotes cf. woodruffi 2 WChen-2021. The sequence continues at coordinate 8,570 of JAGYYN010000085.1, read as the reverse complement.
TAAATGATAGCATTGTGATTACCAACATCGGAAGTGGAATTGCGATCAACGAGACCTTTCAGCTTATCCTTGCCGACTATGACGATCAAGCTATGGTTTTGGACAACACATCGCAGATTAAGATATCAGCAACGACGAATACGAGTAAAGTCACAGGGACTGACACTGTCAAGGTCTACTCTGGAATCGGGACTTTCGAGAAGTTAATACTGACCAGCAAGCCTGGATCGACTAATGTCATTTTTCAAGCAAACTCAAAAAGTATTGATAGTCCAAAAATCATTGAAGTTTTTGGCAAAAATCAATTCACGAACTATGTGTATTCTTCATTTAGATTTTGAATGCCAGGAGAAATTGAACAAGGTGGCCAATGATTGCAATGAGTTCCTGGAAGCTACTCTTTTTTATGGAACTCGACAACCTGCAGTCTTTGTATGAGCAATGCTGTGTGACTTGGAAAAGTCGAAATCGACGTGAGCTCTGGATACTGGAGGAAAACTTCAAACTCAACTACGATAATCGAATGCCCGAATAAATTAGCGTGAACAGGAGGATATGTCAATACTGAATTATTTCCTCAAAATTGTGCTGATGGGTACTCATCGTACTTATGCTCAAAATGAATCCTTGTAAATGGCACAAAATACGATAGAACTGGAGAGTTTGAATGATCAAAATGACCTGATCCTATTTTTAATGCGCTAAAAGTAGTCGGTGTTTTTATACTCGCATTTGTATTCTTAATGATTCTGATTACAATAAACATTAGAAAAACAAAAGAAAGTCAGACATCAATATTACTAAGGATATTTACAAACTATCTGCAGCTGATATCAGCAGCAATGTCGTTTAATTTAAGATTTCCAACTTCAATCACAAGTATCTTCTTGCCGGTTGATAAAATAAGTTCTTCAGATACATTTTTATCATTTGACTGTTTCATTACTGACTACGAGATCCGTGCATTTGCTCCAAACAATGCAATATTCAAGGTCTTCTTGACTGGAATCCTCCCGATTATAATAATCTGCGTCGTCGCTCTGATTTTTATCGCTCTGTACTACATTAAACGTAATTGGTTTGGAGATGTTAGAAGAAACATCGGCATTTCAGCAATTTGCATTATTTTCCTACTGCATCCAACTTTGACAAGAGTGTCTCTGGGACTGTTCCAATGAATTCAAGTCGATGAAAACGATAGCCGAATGCGGAACGACTTAGGTAAGCAGTAGTAGTCGAGTATTGATGTATTAATACTCTTTTATTTAAATATTTTTAGTGTTACTTTTTAATCTTAGTTCATAATAATTTTTTAAACAAAATAAAACCTAAAATTGCACATAGACATCGAATGATACTCAGGAGAGCATATTTTATGGATGGTAGCCCTCGGATTTCCTTTGATCGTCGTCTGGGTATTCGGGACGTTAATATTTGCACTTTCAATTCTTGTCAAAAACAGGAAAAGATTAGAAGACGAAGCAATAAAACGATACTTTTTGATTTTGTATCAGGGTCTGAAGGATAAGACTTTCTACTGGGAGTTTGTAAATACTCTCAGAAAGGTACTGATACTTGCGTCAAATGTCGTCTTAGCTGGGTATAATGGTATTTACAGGGCGATATTTGCGATTATAGTGCTGGTTGTGATCTTTCGCATCCAAATAAAAATACATCCGTATAAAAACAATCGAAATAACGAGATCGAAATACTCGCGATATTAGTAGGATCGATAACGCTATTTAGCGGGACGATTTTTATATCTGATAATACAAATCAGGACGTGTTGAACTCGCTGATTATGATCGTTGTAATCGTATTCAACGTTTACTTCTTCTTGAATTGGGTGTTGCTGATGCTGGTCAGCGTGAACTTAAAAGCCAAGATATTTCAGACTATTGTCTCAATGCTGTGCACAATCCTGATGCAGGAAGGCCTATACAAAGAGTTCCAAGAGCAGTCGAAGCTTAATAAAAACAAACTTGAGTCACAAGATAAAGGCACAACTCGATTTAACCTCAAAGGTAATTTTTTATATTTTATAATTTTTATAGAAACAACTCAAAATAAAGCGAAATCAGTAATTAGATTTGCTAAATTTTAGGACCGCAAGAAGATTAAAAAACCACAAGGAATCCTGAGGAAACATAAAAAGAAGGTAATTAAAAATTAGCACATATTTATAGACTAAAAGAGTTGTTGAAGAAACCAAAGAAGACAAGGATCATGTCTGTAAGTTGACTATAATAAAATTTAGACTGGGTCATTGGTGATAAAGATTCTTCGAATAGAAATATAAACATGCACGGTAACACCAACACACTAAATCCAATATTATTTATTGTTAAATCACTCAGATGCTTATTAAAAAATAGAGCTTAAAATTAACGAAGAGGAGCTATCACAAATAATCAATCATGACGGTAGACAATATTTATATATTTTAGTGACTGAATCGAATGATTCATTTAAGAACTTTATCAAGCAGCAGAAGAAACGAATTACACAAATGGTGAACTTAAACGACAGCTCGCTCAGAGAAAGCTCTTCTGACATATTCATACCAGTGATCATTGACAAAGGTAAATATTTCATTACTTTTAGTTAAACTATACCGCAATTTCGCTTGTTTTTGTGTCCTCATAAAAAATTTTAATTTGTGTTTATAGAAATGAAGAAAACCCTGAGAGATGAATCAGCAACCGGCGACAGGATATTTGAAAACAACTCCAGTTTATCATTCAAGCATGCTTTCGGCAGCAATTTAAGAAGGAACACCACGAAGAATGTGAAAAGAGCGAAGGGCAAGAGAGCCAAGAAATAATGGATTATTACCTATTCATCAAATATTTTTACATTCCTTCTATGTAAATTGTCTGTATCTTCATATTTTTATATCTTCTCAGATGGCTGAGTCAGCTGTAAAAATCTATTTAAATTGCTTTATTTTCGCTTTTATGAAAGCCTATGCTGAAGCGATTTTAATTGCAAAACATTCAGCACAACTGAGCTGAGATTATAAATATAAAAATTGAATAAGCCACTAATAAAAATGCTAAAAGTCGATTACAAAGTGCTCAGAGCCAAGATGCAGAAGTTTGTCGGCAGAAAAGACAAACTCAAAATTGTGTTTATTAGAAATGCTGAGTCGAGCGGCAACTTATCAGGGACTCTCACCGGCTGGATGAACTGAGAACTTACTGACTACGGCAGGAAGCAGGCGTTTGGACTTAACGAGGTCTTGGTTGACTTTGAAAGCTCTTTTGATTACTTCCACTGCTCAGATCTCAAACGGAGCGTTGACACTGCATATTATGCGCTTGCCTTTCCTTCTGAAGGCAAGGTGAAGCAGAGTAAGTTGTTAAGAGAGTGTAATTTTGGCAAAATGGAAGGAACTCATTTTGATAGCATGAGCACTGAACAAAAAGTCAAAATTAGCAGACCTGATTACTTATTCCAAGACGGGGAATCTTTCAATGATGTCAAACAACGCGGACTTTTGTTTTTAAACCGACTTAACCTCGGCTCACATTTAGTATTCACACATGGTGGAATTATTTGCTCACTTCTTCAACAGTATAAAGTTGAACAGATTCCGGAAAACTGATCTGTGATTGGAACGATAGCAAATGAAGAATCGAAGAAAATAGAGGAAGTTGACTTTTTGTGGGAGTTCCCAAGTATCCCCGAAGATATATAAAGTTTATTTAAGTTCATATTAATCACCATTCAAAGGCTGATAATCAAGCCACATCAGTTAGTTATGCACTACATGTGATTCAATAAATCTTTTAAAACTATATAATCATATTAAAATAATTATTAATTTTATACAAAAACACACCGAGCATATAATTATAAAATATTGAAAATTTATAATCACAAATGGGTTATAAGACGCATAGAGCAAAGAGACTATTGGGATCAGTTCAGCACACATGGCTTCGATTTGTAAAAACAGCACATCTCGAGATAAATCCAAACGACACTTACGGGCACAAAGTAGGGGGTGGCATTTTATATAAAATTACATCAATGGATACCCGTCTGCTAAACCCTGAGTTTACCTTTACATACAAATTGATGACTGAATGCAGATATGAGACTTACTTAAAGCTGCTGTATATTAACGACTACACGCACATTTACAATTTAAATAAGTACCAATGGCCGTTCATTGAAAAACACATTGACTACATGAACCACTACATCGCGCTTGATGAGAGCTTTAAAGGAAGAGACTACGAATACGATGATGAACTCGTTGTCAAATAAATTCTATTCAATCTCAACCTTCACGACTGCGATTTTTGCTGGAATAAAATATAAAATTGAAATATTCAATCGCGCTGAAAGATGCATAAGTCCGGCTATATTTTCTTCAGCCGGTACCGGTCTAAGTTAGAGTACGACTGCGTGTTGTAATTGACCTTCTGCTGCCTGTGGTTCGTGTTCAAGCTCACCCCGTAACTTTTCGCCTTTAGATAGCCGATGCAGGAAGGTCGATTGGGAGCTTTAGACGGCTCTGATTCGCTTCCTCCGAAAATATTGCTTATAACCCAAAACGGTAGTTTCTAGACCAAAAGTTAGAAATGATATTGAGATTGGGAATGGCTTGACAAATATATTTATTTATAAAATATGCAATTTTGATTTTTTATTATCCACCATTTGGCACAGGTGGAGGATATAAATCTTGGTCGCAGTAATAGTTGAAAAAAATGCAAATAGATGGATGGAGATTAATAGTAAAAATTAGTAAATATTAAAGCGAATTTTATCATAATAGTCAACTTTATTTTCAAGTTGAGGTTAAGATTTAAATTCAAAATTTAAAAACGTAGTTTTATTGTTATATATATTCGTCCAAATTTTAATCAGACTTAAATACACTTACTTGCGATTAGTTTGTTGATTTCTTCCGATTTCGTTAATAATTTTGCTAAATTTGATATCAGCCTTTGTCTTGCTTTTCATTCAGGTTCCTCCTGGTCTTTGATTTCGAGATAAAAAGTTTAAGTTAAGATTTCCACTTGGCTGGAAAAGTAACTTATTGTCTTCCTTTTTAAATGAAGCAGGTAAAGTGCTTTTCTTCGTGCTCCATTGTAAACTCTGCCTTTGGTCAGGAAGAGTCTGTCTGTTGACTCCGATAAGTATTAAATCGTGTTTATTTTTGATCAATCGACTCTCGACTACTTCGATTACTTTGAATTTTAGATCGAGTCAACATTATTTTGCTCCTTTTTTGATTGTTTTGACTATTCCTTGAAAGCGAGGAAGTCTTTACATCATTACGTGAAATTCTATTTGCGACGTTTAGCACATTCTTTTCAAGATATGAGTCTTTTACTTGCTGATAACCATTTTTATTTTGAGCTGAGCTGTCTTCTATTTATATGTTAATAGTAATACAAAGAATACAACGAGCAGAAATAAAAATCTTATAACCTTTAAATCATTTAAAGTAGTAAATTAGGTTTTAATAAAAATGCCTTTTTTATCCTTCTTGCATCAAGCATCATTTTGCTCTTAATTTTCATTAAAAATGAATAGCAAATAAAAGATATCATATTTTAATATTTTGATTACTTATTGACGGAATGAATCGTAGCTTATTTTGATCTTCAATTACGAGTCTCTTCTGTGATCCTCCTCTATTTTTGGTTTCTCAAATTGTTTGCGAGACTCTGTTTACAGCTAAGAACATTTCTCGACTGAATTGGGTTCGTAATAATCGAGCTGGAGACACTCGTTCTGTCTGTAATATTTAAATCAATATTGTCATCAAGAATTGGTTTGACTTCTTTCTTCTTTGGAGTTTCCTCTGCTTGAGGCAGCGATTGAATTATATCCGCTGGCTTGAGCTGTGGTTGCATGCTATGCGCTCTTTCGACAAACTTGCCGCCTTGGAGGATTTGTCATGCTTTGTTAAACATGACTCGGTCATCTGAGACTATATGCTTTAAAGGGGTGCGGACATCATCTACTTTTGACAGCCATTCAAGGATCGGAGTCAGCATGTATAATTCTGTGTCTTCCATATCGTCGTACCAGGATGTTATCGGTACAGCGCATTCCGAATGCATTATGTAAGATGTTGGGCTGTTATCGATAATTATTGTGTCTTTTAAATCTCTTCCAAGTTTCGACAAATTCTTCACAAAGATCCCGCTAAAGTAAGTGCAGTCTTCTCGAAATAGCCGATACGATCACAGTTCGTAAGGATCAAGCCAGTCGAGCAAAGGGTCTGCGTATCTTTGCAGAGAGGCGGTGTAGATTACAATCTCGTAAATAGTAGACATTTTCTTTAAAAACAGCTCGACTCCTGGTCTTTTTAAAACGTATATATTCCAGTTGTTTCCGTCGATTTCAACTGGAAGGACTAAATCTGACTCAGTGACGGGTTCAAAACTGCTGTGGACTAGGGTTTCGTCCAGGTCTAAGACTAAAGTTTTCTTTCCTTTATCTTTATCCCTCTGCGGTCCAATCACTATTTTCTCGTTTTGATTTGAATACTCTTTAAAGTCGATGAGAGGGGAAATGTACGGTTTCCGCTGTCCGTAGGGGACTTGAGTCACTAGAACAGCAGCTAGGCTGTTGGGCTTATTGCGTTTGCAGTTAAACGGCCGGGCTACGTAATCACCGCCGTCTTCTGCAACCTCATTATTTCTTACTTCCATGTTGTATTTTAATATTATACAATGCTGAGAACATTGATTAATAGTCGAGGTTTTTAACTAAAGAAAGCTATATATTTTGATATAAAAACTAACTCGGTGATATTATCATGATTGCACAAATTACGAAATAATACATCTTTTTTATGCATTTTAAATTTGATATTTAGTAATTAAAATTACCGTTATTTATGTTTTAAACTGAAATTTTTTCGCCGATTTTTATGAAGTACTTAAAACTCTAAAACTAAAATATACAGTTGTAAATTCTGTTTTTTTAACCTCAGTATATATTTATCCAATCTTGAAGACTCAAAGTAAACCACAGTCAAAGCTGAAGTGGTAAATGTAACAAAAGTATATTTATTTAATAAAAATAAATTATTTGGTTCAGTTGTTTTTTTAGGTTGATATCACAATAAATTTTACTCATTAAGTCTGCTGAATAATTTAAAGCTTTTTAAGAAAATAAAAATGAAACTGCACTGCTTCAAAAATACTTCAATCATCGTTTATAATAAAGTAATTGTGATATTGGCTTTAGTTATTTAAGCCATTTGCATCTCTATGATGATTTATTTGATTTTTTGTAAAGTAATAAAAGTTTTAGCCTACTACTAATTAATGCTAAAATTTCCTCTCTCTTACAAAAAACTTTAGTACTCACCTAAACATTCTCGAATCTAAATTTAATACAAAAATCGTATGACAAAGCAAATACTAAGCGACGATTGATATTAAGCAGAATCTAGATTTGGGGTTTACCTAATCAAAATTTATAACGACTTAATAATTTCATAATTAATGATTCAAAATTCATGAATCAATATTAAAAATAAATCGATGAAAGTACCTTGAATCGATGACAGTATTTAACCCTTAAAATAGTTTCTTTTCTCTATTCTTTAACTCCACACAGCAGAAGGGAAATACTTAATTGGTAAAGACACTGGCTATGGTAAAATATTTTGGGACTTAAAAATAGAGCATATCATGGCTTATTGAACAAGCCTAGCTTAAAATTCAATCAGTTCTATCATCATGAGTCTATATGCTTCATAAAAGCACTTGCGCTCGACCGCAAATAGTAAATTTGCGATTTTTATAAATGCACAAATTGTTGAATTTGGTGTCATTTAAAATTAAGATGTAAATTTATAAAATAATTCTCAATGCTGCTTAATAAGCAGTTAATGTACATAAGAGACCAAGACCATCGATATTTAATATTAAATACTTATCTGTGTGCACAGAGACTCTTAGGCTTTAGAGATATCAGTATTCCTTATAAATTATTGTATATTTTCTGGTGAAACTTTTATTTAACTAGATATCCGCTATTATTTGTCATCTTTAAGCAAAGTAAAAATAAATAGCATCTGGCTAGTTTGTCAATAAAGTTAAAGATTAAGTATTTAAGACTGCTTGCTTTTTATCTGATATTGATATACTCATATATGATAACGTAATGCAATTTTGTTATAACTCGAAATCAAAATAAAAAATAAACAAAAGGTAAGGAGATATAGTAAGCATTAATTTAAGATTATTTCGATTTATGATGAGATTCAAGCAAGAGAAAAGTATAAAATTATAATTATAAACTTAAAAGTAAAAGAAACTTTAATCAGGTAATAAATTTGAAAATTAATACATGATAACGGAAATTAGATATATGAATAATCTAAAATTTAAGCCATGAGAAAAATTATAGGAACGTGATGTTATGATATAAATAACAATTAGATTTAATAATCGATATTTTGATTCATTAAATTTTGAATGTCGAATATCGTCGGCCTTAGACTCGCATCTACATTCAACGTGTCGATCAACGACTGCTTCAGCTCGTGTCTGCATCCGCTCAGCTTCGCTTCAACTGCTTGCTCGAG
>JAGYYN010000073.1:0-10864 GCA_021441665.1 Euplotes cf. woodruffi 2 WChen-2021 | reverse complement strand
TTAATCAGATGACATCATCTTTCAAAATCGTAAAAATGCGGATGTTGGTTGAGGAATCAAAATTATAAGAATTATTGTCAAATATTCGAATCTTTGCCTCTCATCAAAATCAAGTGGTAGCGACCATCAGAGTTAATTTATAACTTATATAATTACAAAGAATCAATTTATTTTATTTTTACCTTCATGTAATTTTATTTTTAGCCAAATTTCCTAACGGATCTTTAAATTTTGAATTCTGCAATAACTTAATAAAGCAAAAATTGGAAATATGAAAATCTGATTTTGTAATTTGACGTGTTTTTGATGAATATCAATAAAATGACTAAAAGCGTAACTTAAAGTACCACTTGCTACTAAAGTTTATATGAAGTGACGATTAAGTCAGCAATTAGCCAGCCTTCTAATCTTGACTTGTAGGACGTTAATCGTTTGAATTTGCTTGGCCTCAAAGCTACTAAACGACAAGGTGTTCAGCAACAGGATCTACGCGTACTACCTCAACATCGACTTGAAGGAGTTCAATAAAATGGAGCTGGAAATCGTTAAAAGACTCGGCTTCGACTTCAACATTCAAGAGGAAATGTACAACATTTACTACGATGAAATCACAAAGTTCTCCGAGACCCAGCGAGAGTCTCTTTTAGAGACTCTCGCAGAGTACCGAATCAACAAGAAGAAAATCAGAGAGTACAGACACATGATCAAGATGCGAAGAGGGATTCAAAAGGCCAAAGTCGCTAAAGCAGCCAAAACCCCTTCAGACTTCGGCGACACTCACATCAACAGCATGATCGAAGGCAAAAAGACGAGTGACCAAAGCACCGTTCAGCCATATTACGTTTCAAAATTTAGATTTGAGTCTTACAACTCGCACGGATTTAAATGTGACCCAAATTTGAGTAAAATTATGAGGAGCCACAGCCAGTCGAGATACGATTAAATCACAAGTCATCGGGTGTTGGAGCCACTGAATAGTGCCTCTGTCTGTTTGTAAATAAGGCCGAGGGCTATTGGTGGCTCTGAGACAACCCCCAGTGGATTTAGGAATGGTGAAGGCTCTATAGCTGACCTCCATCCAACATTATATCAAATAATTGAGTAAATCTTATTAAATACAAAGATGATATTGTAATATCAATCAAAATAAATTATGAGTGGGTACAAGGAATGGAGGATTTAGCGGGAAGGGAAGATTGAGGCGAGGATTGATGAGGAGAAGGGAGATTTATAGTTATTGGAGGTGGAAGATAGAGAGGAATTTAGTTTTGAATGGGGTTTTAAGGATGGATAAATGATGAGGATAGAGATGGTGATATGCTGTGAAGGAGTTATTGATGTGAAAGTTGGTTATTTATGGTTTAATTTTTAGAATTTTGATGAAAAATATTGATAATATATATTTTAGAAATTTTAAAGTGATAAATTAAATATTAGAGATAAATACTTGAACGATTTAGGTAAAGGAATATATTCCATAAACTATCTACCTCTGTTCTTTAAATCATCTTCAACATGATGAGTAACATACGATTCGTCATCATACAAAGAATCTATATGAGGTCTCTCAAGCGGTGGTAGATCATCTTCAATCTTCTCCTTCTTCGGCTTAATCTTAGTAGTCTTCATATTCCCCCCTGTCTCCTTTCAAATACACGCCAAAAACAGTACAACAGCCAACGTTACAACTCCTCAAACGACAAAGAATGATAGACTCGTCCCATCTACACCATATTACCTCCTACCTACCCGAAGTAAAAGCTTCTTTCCTCAAAGTCCCAACAGCCCTCGTAACATTCTTCAGCCTCTCGCCCATCATCTCGATCATATTCCCCTGCATCTCGACAGTCTGTAGGCCCTCTAAAAATGGTCAAATCCGCGTACCTTTAACCAGAGCATTAAGCTCTTTTAAATCGACAGCCTCGTGTCTGGTAAGTCTGTCTAAAGCCTGGTGATCCGTGCCTACCTCCAGCATCGTGTATCTTGTTAAGCATAGCCTGCATGCTCTGTGCTGCAGACTTCTTGGCCTTGCCGTCTTCCTTCTGCTTTCAGTCTATACAGATGTGGCGACTGTAAGGCCAGGCTTACCCAAAATCCACTTTTTCACGTTGTCGTATGTCCTCTCGTCGTTGAATACGTACAGACCGTTGGTCGCTGAAGATTAACAATCGAGGTACCTGGAGAGAAGTACAATAGGGTCGGAAAACCAGTGATTTTGTAGCTACAGGTTAGAGATAGACCTACATTTTCACTATTTCTGGGTCTGTTTGACCGTTTACTGCTGTTTTAGATTTTAGAATTGGTTTTATGATAAAAAAACAATTTAACTTTATTCAAAAATTTAGTCGATTATTATGAACAGTCGCAATTTTGGTATTTAAATTATAAGTCTGTGTAAATTCAAATTTTATTTTTAAAAAAAATTTACTCTCGATTTACTAAAATCTCTTTCAAACTCGCTAGCTTTTGCCACATTTTGATACAGGAATAAGATACTAATTTATTTTAGTGAGAGAGTTATACATGCAACTTTTTTCATTTTCAAAATTGATTTTTAGTAACTGGATTCAAGGTATTTTGAGAATTTAAATTTACTTTTTTGGGCTAGTTTGAAAATTTATGTTTTTAATTAAAATTTTAGATTGACAAGTGAAATAATACTGATTTTAGTGCTTGATCTCGAGTTTACTTTATTTTTTACAAAGAGGATTATTTTATACATTATGCTTTATTTTTGCTGTTTATTTAAGACAGCTGTGGTTCAGCTGATATAATAAATATCTCAGAAAGATATAATCTATCACAAAACAACAGCTTTTCTTATTATAAAATAACAAATCGTATTTCCAAAAATCAAAATATCATCATTAAAAAATGAAAAAAAATTAAAATTTTAACTATGAATTTCAAACATAAAAATTACATAAAAGATTTTTAAAAAATCAAATTTCCGAGCTATTTTCAATAAATCTAAAAAAACTCAATAAAAAATGCGGGTAAAAATTACTAGATATTCTGATATCCGACTTCTCATTGAACTCTTCAGCAAGTCTGTCCCAATCTGGTTTAAAAGTTTTGCAGTAAATTCAGCTAAACAGTAAATTGATACCTCAAAACTCCAGCAACAAAAAATTTGCTTTTAAATCCCCAAAAATCCAATTGTACTTAGGACTGAAGAATTCGACTGCGTAGCTGATCGTGGATGCCTTCTTTTGGATAGTGGCTTTTAAATTAGACTTTGTGATTTTAAAAGCACTGCTCGGTTCCCACCACACTTGCTGTGCTGAGAATTGACAGATTACCATAGCCACTATATTTTGAATTAAGGAAATTATGATGGTTTGATAATTCGATTTTTAATATAGAATTGATCGGAAAGGCTGGTTGGTTTAGGAATCATCGATTGTGAGAATTGAGGTTTATTGGAAGAAGTTGCTTACGCAGAATGAGGATATGTAAAGAGTATGTTTTTGACTCCATTTTTATATACAGTTGAATTGGAATGGTGATGATTAGATTGGGGATTGAGTCGAAACTGTAGAACAGAGATTTGAAAATTAGTGATTTTGAAGTATTTCAAAATATGTTTTTTGTTGTTTTTAATTTAGTTTTTATCATTTTAAAAAAAAATATTTATTAAATGATTTAACTAGAGGTTAATTATTTTAGTACATTTTCAGGCTTTAAATATCTATTTTATCTCATATATCACGATGTAAAGTCTCATATTATTTATAATACTTTTCTATTATTATTTAAATATAATCACAAATGTATTACTACCTTCGTGTTCTTCTATATATTAAAATAAATTATTTTTAAAACTATAATCAATCCATCCTCATATCCACTAAAAAAGTCAATCTAACTCCCTTAAACTACGGTTATTTTTAGCTTTAAAAAATACAATATTTGATATAAAATTAATTATTTTTATTTAATTATAAAAACAGTATTATGTCAACCAAACAATAATAATTTTGACTTTTGATTGAATAAAATTTCTTTTTACCAGCTCCAGTGACTCAAGCTAAACCCCAGTATTTGGCTTACGTATAGTCCGGTTTCGTTTCTTCTTTGGCTTCTTTACATCAAACGGAGAAGGTCTTTGCTGTGGTGCAATTTCTTTTTCTATTTAACAATTAAATCACTATTTTAGCTATTTTTAGATTATTGCTAATAAAGCAAAAAATTAAATTGAGATTGGGAAAATAATACTCAATTGGACTTGGTGATTTTTTAATTAAACACTGAGGATTAGTTGTAAGTTCTATTCAGCGAAAGTCACTTTTGGAAAGAGAAATATTATTAAATGATGCTAAAATTAGTTCACATTCGATGTAGTTAATTGTACCAAGCTTTGCGACATTTTTGTGTGCTTCTGAATTATTAATTGAGTTGCGGATGTAAAGGTCAATGAATTCTTTTGTTTTCTTCTGGTACATTTTTAAGTAGTTCTTCTTTCTTGTGACGTCATCTCGATATGCTTTGTCTGATAAGGATAAACAGAGGATAAACTTACGCTCTTCGTCGCATTTTAGTGATGAATAATCTGTAATATTGTCAATAGTGAAATCAGAGTCGGCTGGGTTATCTTCTTCGAATTTCAATCTGCGCTCGATTTCTTTGTTATTTTTAGAATTAAGAATGTGCCTGAAAAGTTCAAATTTTAGCGATTCTTCGATTTCGACCTGCTTTTTGAACTTTGACTCCTCCTGCCTCAACCATTTATTTTGTAAGTTGTTTATGATACGCGATGCATGCTTTCATTAATACAAAAGCTGCGAAGAAGACAGCCAGACCAAGTGAGATCCGGTTTGACAGTGTAAGCAGTCTTTCTGTCCAAGAAGGCTTAATGCCAATTTTATTCAGATTTATTAGCGAAAGAAATGTTGCTCCGGCCTGACCCTATTAAGAATAACAGCAGTCTGCGTACCTCTGGCAAAAGCGGTGGTGCACTTGACAGCGAATAAGCTGCTGTCTTGTTGATTGCCACAGTGTTCATGCTTTTTAAAGCACTCCACAACTTCTCCATTCCTCGATTAATATTTATAATGAGTCATTATACTGTTTTTATAAACTGTTTAATTTATATTGATTTTTATTATTTAAAATTCTAAATTAATTTTTTTAAATATTTAATCAAGCAAAACAATTATTATGCGATATCTGATTAAATTCGTATCTATTGCTGAAATATAAATTAATATAAATGGCAAGCTCTCGATGCATCAAAAACCCTTACTACGACAGTGAAGAAATCAAGTTTAACAAGGCTGAAGTCGTCGAAAGACTGGCTGAGCAGATACAAATCAATATTAAAGAGATATCAGAAAATTTTCCGCCTAATAGGTAAATTTACTCTTAAAATAACTATTTATAAATAGCACAAGGAAAGTGTATTCAGACGGAAAGAAGAGAACAGGACACACGATGTACACTGGCACTGGAGGAAATGTAACGTGTTGCCTGTTCCAACTGACTACTATTTAGCTGTACCTATACTACAAATTAATCCAGTACGCAATACACTGCAACGACGATGAACTGATATCGCAGTATCATAAATGCTTTCTCGAAGCTCTTGGTGCCAATATCTCTGTGATCTCAAAGCTTAATGAAAGTGGAAATGGTGATAAAAAACAAGCATTTTTACAATCAGACAACGGCGTCTATACAATAGCTGCGCTGTATTATCACTACTTATCAACTGAAGAAGATAAAGAAGACAGCAGGGATCAGTATATAGCGCTTGTATGAGACTCTTCAGCAAGATGTTTCGATGATGAGCATCGAGAAGACGAGATACTCAACGGCCTTGCTGGATATCTATACTGACTCGTCCTGTTCTTTGATATCCTACCTGACAAGTCAAAGCTCAAAAAGACCGTGGTTAAAATAATGATTAAGGTATCAAAAGAGCTTTATAAATCTGGTAAATAAACTCGGAGAGGATCAAGATATCCTTTTATACAGATGGAAAAGAAAAGATGGCAAGTATTATCTCGGCGGAGCCCATGGACTCATCGGAATCCTCTACATGCTGTTGCAAGTATCAATCAGGTGTCCGTCACTGTCTGAAGAATCAGAATTTAACGAGGACATCATAAAAACATTAAATTTATTTCTGTCAATCCAATTTGAATCAGGTAACTTTCCGAGTTCCTATGGCAAAAGCGAAGATAAATTAATACACTTTTGCCATGGAGCAGTTGGAGCGATTCCTCTGATGCTGTTGGCTTATGAAATATTTCAAGATGAAGCTTACCTAAATTCAGCTCTCAAAGCTGGTGAAGTAGTCTGGAAATAACGGACTGCTACTCAAAGGACTCGGAATATGACATGGAATCAGCGGCAATACATTTGTTCTACATTCTTTATACAGAGCGACACAAGAGCCAAAATGGGAGTATCGTGCATTTATGTTTGCGGAGCTAACAACGAACTCTGATCTAAAATAAGATCGTCGATAAGTATAGTGACAAAGGTCGATTAACTGTTGGTGTCCCTGACACTCCTTATTCGCTAATGGAAGGCATAGCTGGATACACAATAATGCTAATTGATATGTGAATCGATTCAGGTAAGCAATCTGATCATGTTTTAGATAAAAATATCCCAGGATATCACGGGCAAAGGTTCCCTGCATATGAGATATAAATCGGTTCAATAAATTACATTAAAATATTCATAAGAACTTAATAGTGAAGAAATTCATATAATAAAAATAAAATTAACTATATTTTTATAAATGGCGTTTGTATTTCGGTCTTCTCGAGAAGATATTGCATCAAAATCGAATCCAATTCTCGGCCCAGGAACTTACGTCGGGCATAAGGACTATACAGTTAATCAAGGATATGCTCCGTTTTTAAGTACGTTTCGAGCATTAAATTTGTTCACTTGTTTGCTAGAAATTATTATTTAATCTTGCAGTTAATCTCGAATCCGGCAATCGATTTATTAATAATCAAATTTAGGCAAAGGAAGCAGAAAAGAAGGTAAACGAGGATAAATAATAATTTCATTCATGTTGCAAAGTAGTCTTAACAGCAAGTGTAGGTGAAGCTTACAGCACAGTCCCAGGACCGGGGAGCTATAACGTTAACTCTGGATTCACTGTGGTAAACTCAGACCTAAACCCTACGATTGACGTTGGAAAGCTTAAAACCAAAAACAGCGATATGTTTGACTATAACAAAAATGGTTATTATGGTTCTCCTAATAATTGTTTTATTTCGAAGGTTAAAAGATTTGACTCAAAGGCAAGTATTTTTAAATTATTAAGTTCTTAAACTGCGGCTTTAGAAAGACCTTAACCCAGGACCTGGCTCGTATGATGTCGAATTAAGAAGCGAGGCAAAGCAGATCCCCAGAATGAAGTCAGATCCAAGTATTGCTTTGCTAAAGATGCAAAGTCCCCCTTCAATCCCTTCACACGAAAATGTATTCGGCTATGAAGAAGCTAATAATGGAATGCTGATAAAACAATCAAACCCTGATTCATTTTTCAAAGGTGAAAAGGGCGACACGATCGGGCCCGGCCAGTACGACATTTTTAGTGCATTTGGTAAGTCAAAAACAAAGGGAGTAAACTGGCAAAGATGAAAGTCCAAGCGAGATATTGGATTTTCATCGAAAGAGTCTATCGGCCCAGGCCAGTACAATATCGATAAAATCAACATCTTCCCTATTTACAAGTTCCAAAACAGCAGTGTCTTTTCATCAAAAGTGGAAAGGCTGTTCAACGGCCCACCAAAAATGAAGGTCAAGTACAAAAGAAGACCGTCAAACAGCGCGCCTAGAGAAGCGGGGATATTGCAAAAGCTACAGAATGAAGAGCAAGAAGACGAAGGTGTGCCAGGACCAGGGTACTACTATAATCCAGGGACCGTATCAGAATTCAGTAAAGAGCCTAACAACAGCAAGATGCAGTACTTTGGATCCACTGTTGAAAGATTCCCGAGACAAAAGGTAATATCTGCTCGACATTTAGCACCAATAGTTTAGCAGGATGTATAATAATTATTTAGAGCGAAAGCATCGGACCTGGAAAATATGCAGTCACTAATGACTTTAATGTATCGAAAGAAAGAATGGCCAAGCTAAAATAAACCACAAGTTTCAACATTAGAAAGATTCAAAGAAATGACCAAGCTCGAAGTACCTGGACCTGGACAATATAAGGAGGTAAACCTGACTGATCAAATCTCAAAATAAACTATACGGCAAGAAAGGAGTATTTGGATCGACTTCTGGGCGATTCAAATATAAAAATACTATAGAATTTGCTGAGCCTCAGCCGGGCCCAGGTGCGTATAAGCCAGAGCAGTCTGTAGCGCTGCTCGACAACAAGAAGAACGCGAATATAAAGCGTTCAAGCTCGATGTTCTTATCAACGACGTTAAGAAACAACCCAAAGAAATTTAAAGAGCCATCTCCTCCACCTGGCGGCTACAACACAGAATTAAATACGATTTCAGAGTCAGTTCGAAGAAAGGTAGAAAGTGGGCTTGGCAATCCTCTGCTTGCAAGCCTCAAAGCGAAAATGAAGCTAGTCGCTCCGTTTAACTCATGAACAGACCGATTCAAAGCGAAGGAAATAAAAGACCACGAGAAGTTCCTCGGTCCGGGATATTACGAATTTAAGACCTTTGTCGAGACTACAAAGCCTAGGTCGATTAACAATAAGTTCCTCTCGAATGAAGGAAGATTTGCAAAGGGATTCGACGGCAAGAAGCCAAATCCAGAAGATCCTGGTCCAGGCAAGTACGAAAAAGACCGTGATGATCCTTGGAATAAGAAAACATACAACATTACCTTTGCTGACTAACTGCAGAGTCCAGTTTATTGCTTCAATCTTCCTGCAAACCAAAATTTTAAGAACTGATCAAATAATTTTTTATTTAGTGATTTAAAAAATTTATAATGAAGTTTGAAAATGTGATTTTGAGAATGTGTTGAAAAATATTTAACAACAATATTTTAGACAGATTTATTGATTTTTGAGTGAAACAGGATTTTTTGGAAGATTAAGACGGAAATGTTACTTTATCAGGATAGAACTCACAATTTCTCACCAGTACAAAATTCTCAGGTAAATGAGCAAATGGACGGGTGCAACCGTCCCAATTTGCAGTCCAAAATTTGATATAAACCTGATGTGTGATTAATAGAATCTTTTTGTGTGATTCACATTTCGGTATCTTTTCAAGATGAGCTTGAAGCATTTTCTTAGTTCTTTGGACTCGATCATAAGTACCATCTAAATACTCGGCAGATTTCGGGAACCTTTCCTCGACAGATTCCTTAACTATAACTTCAGCACTTGGTCTTGGTTCTTGCCTTGAATCTTGTGTTTAAGTTCGGGGTGTACATCTCTGCAGTAAAATAGCTCATCGATCTCCTGTTGATTAGTAGCTAAATTCTTTCTCAGTCACAGTGAGTAGTCAAGATTAGGAAACTGCTTCGAATACTCCGTTTCAATAAGTTCTGCTAATCTTTGTGAAGTCTCGCCTGTCCCAAAGATATGTTCGCGGATATCAGGTCACATGATGAATTTTATCTTATCGAAGTCCTTATGGCTGTTGAGCATATAATAAGCAGTCTGCATGGTTCTTTTTAGCGGTGACACGTACACAGTGTCGATATCCAGTTGATTAGCGAATGAAGACGCGTATTTGCACTGTTCAACTCCGAATTCCGTCAGAGGAGGGTTAATGTATCTTTCGTCTAAGTAAAGATCGAGCATTTCTTTTCCATACCCGTACTTTCCTTTAATATCAACATAGGCAATATTGAACTCAGAATTGGCATGCCTTATTAAAATCACGCGGGAGTCGTTTTTAATCTTAGCGATGTCGTACTTCGGGCCGACGTAGTCTGTGGGGAGGCTGAACTCTTTTCCGTTGATCTTGACGATCTGGCTGAATAGCCTCTGGTAACGACTGGGTTTTGTTAACAGCCTCACTGCAGTTGTTCTGAACATTTATATTAAGATAAGCTGGAAATTATTTATTTTGCAATAAAATTAACAACCATACATTTTAATTCTGCATGTTGTATTTTAATTGGGAAAGAAAGGAAATTAGCTTTGATTAGAAATAATTTGTCATTACTCGTGATTTGTATTTTTTTAAAATGTAATTCTATTTAAAATTGTAAATTTTTGAAGGCATAAAATATTTGTTAGATAAATTATCAATATTTGTAATATCCTATGATTTTTGATACAGCTTGATATAACTGAAATAATAAAGTCTATTAATTTAATTGTTTAATTTATAATTATTTCATATAAAAAAATCAATAACTCGAACATAAAAAGGTTGCGGAGATTGTGATTGTCTAAATAAAAATATATTTTAATACTTGAATTATATTTCAGGACGATTTTTATTTCATTTTAAAATCAATTTTTTATTAATCAAACTAATTAAGAATAAATTATCATCAAGAAATTAAATAAAAAACTCTTTTTATAAATCTCCAAAACTGTATTATAAAAATTGAATTTTTTTCTCTCACTAATCCGCAAATACGTCCAAGCTCAGTAGTAAATAAAATCTAAAAAGATAAAAGTAATACAATGTTTTATATTTTTTATGATTGATTACAAATCCTTCGATATTGAATTATATATTAAAACGGTTTTGACTAACAAATTATTAAAAACCTGCCCCGCCAAAGCCCCGAACAAAATGAAGAAGCCAAGATCAACAAGACATAAAGACACTAATCCTAAATTTTACATTTCTCGCTTTTAATTTTATAATTCAACCCGTAATAATTTCTCTTTGGAAGTGAGTCAAAAATAAGCCAGAAAAAAGCAGATCTTCAAAAAGACAATAGCGAGGAATTTAGC